>CM040240.1:268967294-269239794 GCA_022545495.1 Chrysanthemum lavandulifolium
CTTTTATTTTGTAGGTAGACAATTCTATTGCATATCACGATCTTCTAGAAATCGATCGAAGCATGCTCTGTTTGACTTGAAAACATATGAATTCTTCAAAATATACCGTAAGGTGTTGTTTTACTTGATACATGGTTTCGATTTTTCATACTAACGAATTCATTTCGTTTGATTGATTCAACGTTTTGCTATTGTTGATCTCTCAAATTTCTACTTTGATGTTGCCAAAGATCGCCTTTATGTTGGGTAAGTTTTTTCTTTTATAATATAATGAAACTTGATTGGTTTTATAGTCAAATTAGTTGATTTTGAGACGTTGGTTCTATTTCAATGGTGCTTCAAGTTTTACAAAGAGAAGCTGTCAAACAGTGCTTGCAGCTCATTTCTCTCGATAGTGAGAGTAATTGCTCCAATTCTACCTCATTTAGCTGAAGACGTGTGGCAAAATCTTCCTTTCGAATATAGCATTGACAACATTGATGTAGCCAAATTTGTTTTTGAGTCAAAATGGCCCGAAGTCAATGAAAGATGGCTTGCCTTTCCTGAAAAAGATATTGATTTATGGGGAAATATACTTGAGGTAACTACAATTATGTCTTGTTGATAACATATCGTGAATTTTGATTTTTAATAATCATCTATGGTATAATAATTTTGAAATTGTGCATCGGATTTGTATGAATTTGTTAGTTGAGAACTGAGGTAAATAAAGCTTTGGAGACCGCTATACGGTGTTAAATAATATGAAGGACTAGTGTTGTCAAGTGTGAAAGTCTTATAGAAGGTTTATGTCTAAAGTGAAGAAAAGAGAAGTGCAAGGACTTAAGTGAAACATGATAGAGTATTTAAGCTCTTATCCTACTTAGGGTTTCATATATTCTCATTCAATCATTTTTTTATCTCTCTATGATATTTCACATAGTTGTCTTTGTTAGTCTTTGATATTAATCTTGATATCTGTTAGTGTTTTGTATCAAGATCAATCTCTTTATTTGATCTTGTAGTCTGAGTGTTGAGTGATCATTGTAGTGAGTTGGTTGGTGTCTTCCTAGAAGAGATCAGTTTTGTTTCTGTGTATTTGTACTGGTAAGCACCCAGTTGGGGACTTATCTTCTTATATTGTTATAATAAAAAATACACCAAGGGGTGGTTGGCTGGGTGTAATTGTGGATTGTTGTGTGCTCTTGATCATTTTTACATGGTATCAGAGCGCACGGTTCTGATCTGGTGGTTTTGAGATTCTAGGGTTTCGAAGGTTTTTTGGGGTTTCTTGCAATTGAAGGTTTAATTGGTTAATTGAGGCTGTTTTCTTAACGGCCGTGGTTGATTTGATCTGTTTGGGATTAGACCTGGTGAATTTGTGGGTTTCTTGATTAGGGTTTTTAAAACCTTAATTTGGAAATTTGGGGATTTGTATCCCTGGTGGTTTCTTGGTGGTTTTGGGCCCGTTCTTGGTTGCAATTTTACTAGACTAAGTGAATCTAGTGATTTTGTGTTTCATTCCGTTGGTATCTCACTGTAAGTGTGTTTCTCTCCTTTAAGATAACATTTACTTAGTCTAGAAGGTGCAAACAGAGTGGTTAACACCTTGACCTGCCACCGTGTGTGGTACGGAAACCTGCTCTGGCCACTCTCAGTCTTCTTGGCTGGTATCTTGTTAATCTTGGGTGTGCGTATAGATTTTTTTTAGTTTTACTATGTCTAGGTCGAAAGAGGATAGGATTTGGGATTGAGAAGTTGTGTTGAGATAGTTTTGTTTGTTATTGCTGTTGGTTGTTTGCTGTGGTTTGTTTTCTTGGTTGATTCTTGTTCTGTTTTCTGTTGTTCTTGTTATTTGTTTATCTCTTTGTTATTATGGCTATTGGTGATCCTAGTGGTAGTAATTATGAAATCTTAATTAGTAATCTTGATGCTGGTAATCCTCTTCATATTCAAACTAATGATAATAGTGGCACTGCTCTTATTCCATTTAAACTTGTTGGAACTGAGAATTATAGAATATGGTCTGGTGCAATGAAGTTAGCTTTACAAGATTGGAATAAGTTTAGCTTTGTTGATGGTTCTTGTGTTAAATAATCTTATTCTACTAGTGATGTTCTTGCTGCCTAATGGGATTGGTGTAATGCTATTGTTTTAACATGGCTGATGAATTCTGTTTCTCAAGATGTTTATATGGGTCTTGTTTATTCTGATAATGTTGCATGTGTGTGGAAAGAATTACAAGAAACATATGATAAAATAGATGGTTCTGTAGTTTATAATCTTTTGCAAAAAATTAATTGTGTTAAGCAAGGTGGTACTTTTGTTGCTGATTATTATCATAGGCTTAACTCCTTGTGGAGAGAGTTTGATGCTTTGACTAAATTTCATGTCTGTGTGTGTGAAGTTAAGTGTTCTTGTGCTGCTAGTAAAGAGCTAGGTCTGCATAAACAACTCATGAAGTTGATGCAGTTTCTCATGGGCCTTGATGATTGTTATCAGCTTGTGAGAACAGCTCTCTTAACCAGGGATCCTCTCCCTGATGTAAAGGATGCTTATATCACTGTTTCTAGAGAGGAATCTCATAGAGGTATTCCTGAGTCCTCTAGTGCTACTGAGACTAAACTTAATGCTTCTTCTTTTGCTGCGAAATCTTTTAACAACAATAGAAGGGTGTTTAATAATACTAATAATAACACTAGAGGAACTAATTCTACTGCAAATACTGCTAATAGAGGTCCTAATCCTAATCTTAATTGTAAAAATTGTGGTAAGATTGGACATACTATTGAAAGATGTTATGAAATCATTGGTTTTCCACCTGGCTTTGTTAAAAATAATAATCCAGCTAAACAAAATGGTTTTGGCAAAACTATAATGTTAATGTTGAGAATAAATAGTCTGAAAAATCGTCTACTACTTCATCTGCTAGTACATCTTATGGTTTTACTTCTGAGCAGATGAAGAAACTCTTGTCTTTGATCAATGATACCTCTTCTGGAAGCATACATGCTAATATGGCAGGTAGGGCTTCTTTCTTTAATGGAAATGTTTGGTTTAATATCAATTTTTCTAAGTATTTCTTTGGGATTTCTAGTCTGTCTGTTAAGACTATTTCTTTGGGTTCGATTATTGATTCAGGTGCTAATCAGCACTTGACTGTTTCTACTGTTGGTATGTTTAATGTTGTGGACATTTCTAGTCTTAAGATTACTGTTGGACATCCCAATGGTACTCTTGCTACTATAAGTCATGTTGGAAACTTAAAATTGACTAATAATGTTACTCTCTATGATGTTTTAGTGGTTCCTGGTTACTGTGTGAGCTTATTATCTGTTAATAAACTGATTAGAGATAGCAAAATGTTTGTTGGTTTTGATGAAGATACTTGTTATATTCAGGATTTGAAAAGAGAGAATGTTCTGGGGACTGGTAGTCAGTCTGATGGTTTATATCATTTTGATATGCAGTCTAGTAATGCTTTGGGTAAGTGCAATGTGGTTATGTCTTATAATGTGTCTAAACTTGTTTGGCATAATAGATTGGGTCACCTTGATCCGATCTTATCTATTCTTCAAAAGATCTTGGTATTTCCAAGAATTCTTACATTTACATTTGTGAGATCATCATAGGGCCAAATGACAAGGAACCTTTCCTAATGTCGATCATAAGTCTAAGAATATTGGTGATCTTATTCACCTTGACTTATAGGGTCCTTACAGAGTAACAAGCAGAGAAGGATACAAGTATTTTCTGACTGTTGTTGATGATTATTCTAGAGCTGTGTGGGCGTACTTAATCAAAACTAAAGATGAGGCGTTTGATGTGTTCGGCTCTTTTATTCACTTAGTTTCTAATCAATTTGGTAATAAAATTAAAACTGTTAGATTTGATAATGGTACTGAATTTGTAAATAAGAAAATGAGTGAAATGTTTTTTGATCTTGGTATAATACATCAAACATCTTGTGCTCATACACCTCAGCAAAATGGGATTGCTGAAAGGAAACATAGACACCTACTCAATGTGGCTAGGATTCTTATGTTTCAAGGGGGATTCCTTTAAGATTTTGGTCTGACTATGTTCTAACTGCTGTATATCTTATAAACAGGCTGCCATCTTCTGTTCTAAGTGGTAAATGTCCCTATGAGTTGTTGTATAAAACTAAACCAAATCTTTCCCATTTGAGGTCTTTTGGTTGTCTATGCTTTGCTACTATTTTAAACAATAATGATAAGTTGTCTTATAGGTCTGAAAAATGTGTTCTTATTGGTTTTTCTTCTACTAAGAAAGCATATAAGCTTTTGAGTTTGGATACAAGGTATGTGTTTTTTTGCAAGAGATGTAAAGTTTTATGAAAATGTTTTTCCATTAAAAATGAAAAACTGTGAGTCAACTGATACAGATAGTGTAAATGAGTGTTAGGATTTAGTAAATCCAAGTATTAAAGTGTCGGTCACCTCAAGTATTTGTAATCGTTAGAAAGCTCGTAGTCGTAGTTATTTAATGTTAAGTAGTATTTAGTTAAGTAATACCGTGGAGGACAGACGGGTCTTCACCCACTGTATGCCTGATCCACAGCCCGTTAGGTGGCGATTTGTGTTAAGACTATAAATACTCTCTACCTCCCAAGGTAGAGAGTTGGAGCTCATAATAAGATTTTCTTTCTCTCACTAAAGTTCCCAAACCTCTAACTCTTTCTCTCTAGAAAATCATCTTGTTCGCCTCTTGTGTTAATTGTTTGATGTGTATGTGAAATCCAATATGTTACAAATGGTATCAAGAGCCATGGTTAGATCATCTCTTACATATCCTTAGATTTCTAGTGGTTTTTAGATGGTTTTTGAGGTTGAAAAGGTTTAGTGGTTTTTGCATCATTTGATTCATTTCTAGTGTTAAAGTTTGAATTTTGGGTGTACTTTTGTGTTTAGGATCATTGTATGTGCTTAGTTTTGATTTGGTAAGCTTGAATCACTGTGGTTGAGCTTTTTTTGGATTGAAAAGTGTGTTTTTGAAGTTTTTCTTGGTAGTGACTTGGTTCTCGTAGTGAATTTCATCTTAGCGACTTGCTTCAATAAAAAGTAGCGAGTTGTAGTGCTTTTTGGTAGCGACTTGGTCCTAGCGACTTGTCTATTTAGACAAGCCGACAAACAGTACACTTAGTGGATTCTCAACTACGGGTAGCGACTTGGTGAAGGTAGCGATTTGCTTTCAATTTTGTTAGAGACTTGTACTTAAGTTTCTTAGCGACATGGTGTTAGCGACTTGGACCTTAGCGAGTTGCTATTTAGCGACTTGACGGCTTAGCGACTTGGTGCTTAGTGACTTGCTGTCAAAATTTGTAGCGACTTGGTGTTAGCGACTTGGATCTTAGCGAGTTGTTATTTAGCAACTTGACTGTGTCTTAGCGACTTGGCATTATAGCGACTTGATTTTAGAATACTTAGCAATTTTGTGCTTAGCGACTTGGTTCAAGGTTTCTTAGCGACTTGGTTTAATTTTTGGTTGTATCTGGTTTTCTCTTGATTTAGTAAAATCCGTGAAAGAATCTATTTCTCGGTTTAATCATTGAGTTATAAAATCCGTGTAATCTTCAAACATGTCTACCAACGTACCTACAATTATCTCCATTTGTTGAGGATGTTCAAGCGGTGGTTCGGATACTCATCCACCCATGCTTGATGAGCCGACTACGACTCTTGGGCACAACGAATCGATTGTCTTGTCTTGGAAAGGAAAACGAGTCAACATTCTCAAGTCTATTGATGAAGGACCTTATCGATTGAGACTACAAGAGACATAATTGACAACTGCAATGGATGGAACAATGATCTTTGGAATGGATGGACCAAAGATGTATGATGAGCTCGATGATAAGGAGAAAAGAGATTCGATCTTGATATCGTGGCTTCAAACATCATACTTGTGGTCTTCCAAAAGACATCTACAAGCTGATCAATCACAACACTGAAGCCAAGGCAGTTTGGGATAATGTCAAGATGCTTCTCTCAGGTTTTGAATTAACCAAGGAAGACAGAGAATCACAACTGTACGACGAGTTTGAGCACTTCAAGATGAAACCTGATGAGAGTATCTATGAGTACTATGTGAGATTCCACAAGCTTGTGAATGACATGAGGAACATCAAAATGACCATGCCAAACATTCAGCTGAACTCAAAGTTTGTGAACAACATGAATCCCGAATGGCACAAATTTGTCACTTCTGTGAAGCTTACCAAAGGACTGAAGAACACCAAATATGAGCAACTGTATGCCTTCCTTCTTCAGAATGAGAGACACGCTATGTTTGAGAAAAGGATTCTAGAACAGTTCAAAACCAACCAGGGAGAAACAAGTTCACCAAATGATTCTACAACCTTCTACACCAATGTTGGTATTACCACCAAAGCTTCTCAGGTTATTCCCATGGGTGATGGTAATTACAAACTCATCCCGGATCCAACATATAGGCCACCAGACCCAAACACATTCATGGAAAACTTCATCACTCAACTGTCTCTCATGGTCAGTCAAAACATGAACTCTCTTCCACACACCAACAATAACCTCGAGCGCATCCAATCCACACAATCAAGCAAGCCGAGAGATGGGAAGGTTATGGTGCAACCGATTCAAGAAAGGCGGTATGAGCAGGGAAGAGGTGAGAGCTGGTAGAGGTTAGTCTTGCTAATCAAAATCGGGAAGGATTGGAAATCAATGTCAAGCAAAGCCAATTAAGTCTTTGTGGTGGTGAGGACATATTGCTAGGAACGCATCTCTCAAAACATCCACGAATGCGAATACTTGAGACAAGATCTTGCTTGTGCAAGCTCGGGATAATGGAGCAACTTTAGATGAAGAGAAATTGTTGTTCCTTCTTTGAGGAAATGCCCGAACCTATGATCTTGATGTTGATGAACAGCCAATTCAGGAGATAGGTAATAATCATCAAAATCCATTTCAAGTAGCTGAATGTGATGCATTTGACTCTGATGTCGATGATGAACCTACTGTCCAAAGAATCTTCATGGCTAGCATCTCACCTATGGTCTCTCCACCACAACAGGCCAATCCATCCAAAGACAAAATCATTTCAAAGGTATTAAAACTATATGATGATGGTGATGAGTAAAAGATGCATAATAAAGTACAAAATATTGAAACTTATGAATCAGATATTGATGATGAGGGTAATAGCAATATTGTCCCATATGATCAATATGTGAAGCAAAGTGAAAGTGAGGTTGTACCAAGTAATGCATCTTCCGCAGTCAATGAGGACTATGTCTTTGATGAATACATTGTATGTGCCCCTGATGATTCTGTTATCTCAGAACAGAATGCCTATAAAGAACAAGTTGCTATTTATGAACAACGTGCTAATTTTGAGTTGACCACCCGTGAGCAGGAAATGGATGACCAAATGCGTACAGTTATTAGAAAAAGTAAATTTAGGGAAGAAGTCTTAAAACAAGAGTTAAACTCCTTACAAGAAAAGCTTTCTAAAACTGCTAAGCAACAACAGGAACTTCAAGAAAATGTTAAAATGCTTAAGCAAGAATTCAATGCTAAGGAATCAAAACTTTTGAATGATTTTCCAATCTAAAACTTTGAAAAATAAGCTTGAAAATAAGTTATGCGTACAAGGAATACCATTGATTGCTCACTTGATCACTAAGCATAGAGTTTTAAGCGATAAGCATAGCATTCCCTTGTTGTGGAACCTAATCCACGAGGTTGTTAAAAGGCTAGAGCGCCCATAATGTAATCTATGATGGTAATGAGATTCTTAAACCTAGATAGAAACCTAGTTGCGTTGAGTGCCTTGAGGAAGATAGAAAATTAGATGATGTATCTAGGAGAAAATGAATAAGAAGCTAGATGATCACGAATGTAAAGAGAATAACATAACGATCAAACCCCATGATTACAAAAGGAAAATTGGATCTCCTTGAACAAGTTTAAGCCTCAAACGTTGTTAACACCCAACAAGTGTTCGGAAAAGGATTTAGATAAGCAAAAAGCAGAGAATCTTGTTGTAACAAACCCTCCCTTAGGAAAATGCCTTCAAGAATGTGTATCCTTCAAATACACAAATGCATTTAATTCCTAGAACTATTGCCACTAAAAGCAAGACCTTAATCAGTCAATATGTAATCTTTCAATTATTTGTTGATTTTGAGAAAACTTGTAAGAAAAGGATCACACCCACTGGGATAACTGAAGGGGAAAGGGGTTTTGAACAAACTAAAGAATGCTATTTAACTGAGATCATGCCTTTCTTTAAACAATTAAAAGGTCAATTTGAGAGTCTTAAAGAGGGGACGGACTTAGATATTAAAGAAATGGAAAAGGAATTTGATGCGATGATTGTTGAGGTTAGTGACTATGAGCGAGAATTATAATATAATGAGATTCAGAGGAAGAACTTGCATACCTTGAATGAGAATCTTATTTACGAATGTATTGCTCAAGATGTGTTTTACATCGCTACAAATTGTTCCATTAATGCTTCTCAATTTCATGAATTATCTGTTGCTCGAAAGTCTCCCATGATCGTGTCATTGAGCGTGAAAAAACTAACTCTAAAGCGCATGATAAAGTTGAGCAGGATGATCATGATAACACGTAAAACAGTTTTCTAAATTGGAAGTTGAGCATCTTGCTTTGCAATTAAAATATCAACATCCGAAGAAAATGTTAAAAGCTCAAATATCAAGACATCCTTGGATGTTCCCGAATTTGATGCGCTTTTGAAATTAGCAAGCGTGATGAATGATTGAGCTCATTGTAACACGATTAGAAAGTTGAAATCCCAAATCTCTCAATTAAAGGGTGAAAAGAACAATGTATTTGGATCCCAAATGCCTCCTCCTTTAGATTCTCGATTCTCAAACTTTTCATCTTCAAAACTTAGTTAATTCCTTACAAAGGAAAGCGAGAGTTTTCTAGAAGAAAATGAAAAAGTTAAACGACACTTTAAAGAGTTATATGATTCAATGAAAGTCACTCGTGACCAAAACAACGAAAAATAACGTCTTTACAAAAGGAAATTGAGAATCGAGGAATCGGGGCAAATGGGAAACGCCACTTATTTTTAATGAGAATGTTGCATCAAAGTCATCTTCGAATTTGCAAATACACTGTGTATTTATTAAATACATGCCTCCTCATCTTAGGAATAATGAACCTGTGTTTCATAACTATTGTGCTCACCTTAAGGGTAGTCTAGAATGTCTCCGTGAGATTGTTGAAGAGGATTTCATTAATAAACCTCTTGATAGAGAAATTAGGTTTGCTTGCATTCAGGCCAAACGATCTCAGGAGCTACTAGAATGTTTAATTGCAACATGTCCTAAATCCTTAGGTGCGAAAGGTAAAGCTGTGATGCCTTGTTCCATGCCTAGTGCCAAGCATTCAAATCATTCTATGCCCAGTTTTAAGAAAGTAAACACTAATGTGCCTTCATAGTTCGGATCCTGCACAACAAGTTCGGGAATGCAAAAGTAGATCAATCAACTAATGTTCCCATAATTCCTCTATAGGAGTAATCGGTGACATTAAAGCAAGCGGTCAAAGCCTCCGGGCAATACCAAGCAAGATAGGACCTCGCAAGCTAAAAGTGTGCATTGGAAGAGTAGAAGATCACCCTAGGAATATTAAGTTTGAGTTGAATAAAGCGAATCGTGTTGATTCTAGTATTAGCTATAAGCGTCTTGTAATTAATTCGATTACGCTACTATTCACACGATTGTTTGAATTCATTACTAATCTTGAATGTGGTATGAATGATTTGATGAATGCTATTAAATGCCCTGTTAAAACTATTCATGCAAAAAATCAAGCTAAGAAGGCTACACGACAATGGCGAAAGAAAGTTAGAAAACAGTGGAAACCCACAGGAAGGAAATTTAGTAATATAGGTTATCAATGGATACCTACTGGGCGTAAGGTTAATGAGTTGTGCCCTAAAATTGCTAAGCCAATGCCCACTAGAAAATGGATGCCTACTGGTAGAACTATTCCCTTAAGAAGTGAACATACTTTGAATAGGACAAATATGGACACTAACACTACATCTATTTCTAATGATTCCATTGTTTCTACTTCTGATGTGGGTGTTCCAATCACTGTTACTAACCAAGTGGAACCCATTGATTCGCTCCCAGACAGTCAAGTTTTATCACGCAAGCCGACCACTTGTGAATGGTCAACCGTAACAAACTTCAAACAGTCTGGAAACAAATGCAATGAAGATCAGGAGAGTATAGGGTTTCCCCAGGTCGTTATGTCCCAGCGAGCTATGCGATGAATCACCAAACGAATAGTGATCGAGAGGATTTGAACGGAAAAGAGGGATTGATTGGTTATAACTAAAGAAAAAGTAAATAAATTACAGGGGCTTAAATGCAAATTAAAGAAAATAAAAAGATAAAATATATTAAATAAACGCTATCACTATTTGCAAAATGATGTTTTTGATTTTCTTTTATAAAATTTAAATTAAAAACTACGCTGACGTCTGAAAAGAAAATGTGAAATCGAAACAATATTAATCCTAAAAATATGAAAATGACATTTTACAAACCTAATGATAAAAGAAAATTTTAGAAAAAGAAAATTATTTTTATAACTATTTATCTAATTATTATTAATTAAAAAACTATTTTACTTATTTAATAATAACTTAAAATACAAGAAAATATGAAATAAAGCTAGAAAAATGAAATTATGACTTAGAAAATCTAAAATAACTAAAGAGAATTTTCAAAACTAATTTTATATTTTTCGATTATTTTGTATTTTCTATGAATTAAAACTATTTAAAAATACTTAAATTGCTTAAAAATACAAATTTAACTAAGAAAATCTAGAAAAATATTTTTTTACTTTTTATATTTATCTTAACCTAGGAAAATGAAAATTATTTTTTGAAACTTTTCGATTTAATTGTATTAAAAGCTATTTAAAATTGCCTAAAAGCTTTTTAAAATGAAGAAAAATAGCAAAGAGACCTAGAAAATATGAAAAATTCAAGATAAGTCTAAAATAATATTATGAATCTATAAAAATATAAAACAATGGCTTGTGTGCAAGAATAAGGAATCTGAATCACAAGTGCTTAAGAATAAGCACTCCAAATAAGCCAAAAGCCACAATTAAGCACCAAACTGATACAGAAGCTACACTAAGCTATAACTACCCAAATGTAACTTGTTACAACTGCTCTAAACCTCTATTGTGCTGATTGAACAAATTTGATGATTTGAGTATAAGTGCTAAAAACAGGTTTACCTCCTACTTTTAAGCTTAAGCACAAGCTACACAATAAGCTGAAAATGAAAACCAGGTGTTGGAACCTAAACTAGACCTGGTTAGATATCTATAAGCCAAAGATGAGACCAAGGTGAGCTCTGATGAGCTTGTTACAACCCCTGCAAGACCCTGTGCAGACTCAGTATTCATTGAGTCAGTGCACAGGGCACTTTAGCCCCATTTGACAAGCTAATCTCAAGCTTGTACAAAATTACCAAAAATCAGAAAAAATCATATTAAGAAAATAGACCAACTGAAGTTATAAAACCCAAAGTTTCACTTGATTTAACCCAGAAATGAGTCCATGAAAAATCACCCAAGCTTGGTTCAAAACTGGATTTTTCAACTATTTTGACTTTTAACAGAAATGATATGTTGACTTATTTGAGATTTGAACTCAATTTGTGGACTGATTATAATGATTATGATGAAATGGAACTACTGCAAGCTATGTCTAAGAATTCTAAACACAAAACAAGTGTTTGATTTAAAAAAAATCCTAACAGTTAAGTAGTTAGGACAGATTATATGGAGATTTGACTATAGTGAGTTGAAATGCACTTTCAAGGAGTAAGACTAACTAGCTATATCCATATTAAACGATTCGATTCTAAGTCTCCAATAATGAAGCCACTAACTAAGATGTATAAGCGATCCAAACACTCCTTTCCGAACTTAGAAACTAAACTAGCAACTTCTTTCCTCAACCTTGGTCTATTCTAACAACTCAATTTGATTGCATATACTAACTAAAACATTTAACCTACAAACTAACATATGATTACTGTGCATTGAAATAGTGCAAGTCATTAGTTAAGATTGAAACAAAAATTGGACTCAAGCACTTACAAAATTCTGCCAAGGCTGCAAGCTAAAGAAATCAATGGAACAGTGCAATAAGTCACTACCCAACTTATCTCAACCCATTTCCATCACTGCAACACCCAATGTCATCACTAAACCCATATTGAGCTTCACAGTTGACTTTCATTGACCAAGATTTAAAATTGCTTGAATATGAATAATAAGCTTACTAAAAGCTATTGGAGAGCTTAAATAAACTTGTTTGAGCTTAAAATAAGCTACTAAAAGCTTGGATATAGGAATTTGAAACTGAAATTTGCAACAGTTAACATAAAACTTAAAATCATAATAAGACTTGAATTGATACTAAAAAAAACAGATTATAATGATAAAACACTTTGAGTTTAACACATGGAAACAAAATATTACAGCTTTTAAGTTAAACTAAGACATTGATAAAAAAATGACATAAGGGAAATTTGAAACTAAAATCTACTACTCTCTTGCTTCTCTTTCATCTCTTTTTATATGCAAAAGTGCTTCCACACCTTTTCTGAGTAAATCCCACCACACCTTTTAGCCATTGGATGAATTGAAGTCATATTGGCCGTTGATCACATTTTGGCGGGAAAACTTATTTAGCCAGTTGGAGAGGTTGAGTGCAAAGAGGAGGGGGCATTTAATGTTTTTTGTATTTTGGTGAGGTGGAGTGATAATAGAGGTGAAGTGTGAGAGCTGGGGGGAATGGTTATGTCTGGGTTTTTTAGAAGAAGCGGTGGGAAGAAGAAAAGGATTGGCGGAGTGTGTTTGTTTGACCAAGAGTGACGGGTTTAATATTATAAAGGGAGGTCAAAGGTAGGGGTTCAATGGATTGGCGAGGGTCCAAATGGGTTATGACAAGGGCCAAAGGGTATAGGAAGGGTTCAAGGCTTAGATAAAACAAGGACCTCTTGTGTAATTTCTGAAAAATAAGGGACCAAAGCTGCCAAATCATCAAAGTTGTTTCAAGGGACTAAAAATGACAAGCTTCAATAGTTCAAGGACCATAATAGACATTTTCAAAATTCCAAGGACTATTTTTGCCAATTTTTAAACTTGAAGGACCAAACTTGTAATTTCTCAAAACTTTTGATATTTTTCACCAAAGGACTAATTTTGACAACTTATGATTTTAAAAGGACCTTTGGTGACTTTTCTTTTGAAATAAATGCTCAGGGACTATTTCTGACAACTTTTGAAACTTGGGGATGAAAGCGCCAATTATGCAAACTTAGCTCATTTTCATCGACTTTAAACATTTTGCATCCAAACATATAAAATGCAATTTTGAGATATTTTCGATATTTTGATGCATTTACGAGCATTTTAAACGTTTTGCGATTCAGTTGACCAAAATGATGAGTATTCACACACTCATCAATCCCACACTAAACTATTGCTAGTCCCTAGCAATCTTTTGAGAAAAACTTAATGGATTTGAATCTCTTTGCAAAAGCCATTACTTCGGGTAGCCAAATGTTTCAGTTCAAGTAAGAACTATGGTACAAATAACCATGTGATTTTGAGCAAACCACCGACTTCAGCGGTTTGATTTGTCTTTACCGAAGTCGTTTGCTACGGACTAGCCAACTCTTAGATAAATTATCAATGTTATCTTTGGTGAGTGATTACCAATTATGGTTTTTCCTTTGCCTTTATCACAAGCCATAAACTTATGGGCTAGCCAACTCTTCACTAATTAAAGATATGGTGAAATTGAATACCATACAATTTGGGCAAATTGCAAGCAGTCAACGGTTTGAGATATCTTTACCAAGAGCCGTTTGCTCTGGATTAGCCAATCCTTTTGTTTATTAGACATGGCGGATGATAACCATAAAATTTGAGTAAGTCAGAACACTTACTCCCAAAAAAATTTTGGCCAAAAATTGGGGAATTGGGTGGTATAATTACATGATAAAATTCAGTGAGAATTCCCCACTTAGAAATGAATATTGCCCTCAATATTCAAAGTCACCTACTGTTATCTTAGAAACATAGAAACGTAAAGGGAAATACTACGGCCATTATTTAGAAAGTTTTTTTTTTTTTTTTTTTTTTTTTTTTTTAGAAAGATTTTATATACAACAGTGGGCAACTCCCCACACTAGGGTGGTACACACGGTGAAAACCCATGTTTAACTACATTTTTTGATTCTTAGAGTCGCTAGCTTGACTCGACCAAATAATTGGTTCATGGGGAAGTAAGTGGAAGAGACAATCTCCATCGGACTTTCATTCAAGATGTTTGTATAAACATTGAAGCAGAAAGTTCCACACCGACGAGATATACATAGATCCGGCTCACAAATAATAAATGAAAATGCCGGGTCAAAGATAGTGTCTTCATTCCCTCAAGGAGTGAAGATGAAGAGAAATCACAAGATATTTGAGGAAAGGAAGAAAGATTTTATAACAATCAAGATCCATTCTTCATCCTCAAATGTAGACATATCGGGAGGAAGGGTGAGGTAGTATCATTAATAGGCAAACTCGTAAGATAGAGTACACCTTCCTCAGAGCCAATATCATCCTCAAGATCAAAATAGAAATGATCATGTTCGGGAGGAGATATGTCATGAGAGAGTTCACCGGAGAACTCTTCATGAAAAGAATCATTCACATGAAGTGAAATTGTGAACTCTTGTTCTATTGTGGGCTCATCACTATCCTCGATTACGGTATCAAAGTGGATTCTCATAAATTAAAGTGAATTGAGTCGAATTCAAATAGAGGATTAGTGAGAGTTGTTTTGAATGCTTGAGGAACAAAGTGATCAATATTCTTTATTGAATTGTTGGGATAAGAAGTGAGTGAGCGATCATTATCAAGAAGACTTTCGGTCTCTCCCATATCGACCCGAAATCAAAGAGAACATCGTTACTTTCGATGAAAGTGGATTGATGTGAGTGAGTTCATCGGTGAACTCCTCAAGAAGATGATCGACCTCAGTTGTGGAAGTGATGCTTCAACATACTCGATGTTTCCATAGGAAGCACAACCGTCGCTAAGATCGAGACAGGTTTCAAAATGATCTATTGAACACTCGAGAGGGAAGAGAATCACACATATGATCCGAAGTTCCACGTGACTCTCTGCGGATTGGGACAAGGTTCTCAACACTAGACTTTATGAATTCGTCCGATTCCTTTTTAGGAGCAGATGTCAAGATGCTCGTCCCCATGTTCGGAGAGTGAGTGGGAGCTTGGTGTGATAGCGATTGTTTGAGAATGAATCTCAGCTGCTTGGGATATCAACCGATGAACTTGATGAATCTTTATAGAATTGAAGGATATCAAGTGTATCCTCATCATCAACATCATCGGGAATAAACGAAATTGAGAGCTAGATCCGTTGCTTTTTCTTTTGCAATTGATTCCACAATAGATTTTTCAAAGCGCAATTTGGGAATTTATTTTAGCACCTGCTCTTGACTAACAATTCTTCCATGGATTTTGATTTGGATTATCTTGGGAATGTTTCGTTCCTTCAAATCTTCACTAAATCCAAAAGATCAAGGAGAAGATTTTGAGGAAGTGGATCGGTGAGGTGGTGCTGATTCACTTGGTACTATAGAGGTTGGTCATGATCGAAGAGTCGTAATTGTTACAAGGAAATGGATTCCTTGTTTGACAATCGAGCTAAAGTGAGGACCTCCACAATACTACATAGCGATAAAGCGATGTGGTACATGAGTTATATGTGGTAGTCATAATTGTTATCGGGAACCCTTTCATAGACAAGCGTGTTTCCGATTGACAATCGAAGCGGAGTGTGAACCACCGCGGTACTCACAACAAGAAAGCTTCTTTGAGTCTCACGACGTGGTAGTCGATGGAATAAATCGGTTGTGTTATGGTAGGAATAGGGATCACGGTTATAAACGGACCCGTTTCACGATTCCACCGTGCTACAAGCGGGGCAATACCACCATTATAAGGACCACCACACCATTGACAACCAAGAGGGTGAGGATAAGACATAGAAAGAATCAAATGTTTTCGGAGGGTAGGGATGAAGAATCAAAGATGTGAGAGGGTAAAGATGGATATTTTGGATTTTGGATAAACATTTTGTAAAAACAAAGAATGAAAATCTTTTGGGTTTTGATTTTTAAGATGTTTTGGATTTTGGATTTTTATAAGAAAATATAAACATATATAGATGGTATGAACAAAGAGTGAATATTCAAATCACTAATACGCTAGCGTAAGATAATTAGCACGGCTCCCGTGGCGCTAAAAATTTGATTCGCTCCCGAGACGATCGAAGTTTTATCACGCAAAGCCACCACTTGTGAATGGTCAACCGTAACAAACTTCAAGCAGTCTGAAACAAATGCAATGAAGATCGAGGAGTATAGGGTTTCCCGGTCGTTATGTCCCAATGAGCTATCGATGAATCACAAGCGAATAGTGATCGAGAGAGTTTGAGCGGAAAGAGGATTGATTGGTTATAACTAAAGAAAAAGTAAATAAATTACAGGGGCTTAAATGCAAATTAAAGAAAATAAAAAGATAAAATATATTAAATAAACGCTATCACTATTTGCAAAATGATGTTTTGATTTTTCTTTTATAAAATTTAAATTAAAAATTACTGTGACGTCTGAAAGAAAATGTGGCTGAAACAATATTAATCCTAAAAATATGAAAATGACATTTTACAAACTTAATGATAAAAGAAAATTTTTAGAAAAAGAAAATTATTTTAAAACTATTTATCTAATTATTATTAATTAAAAACTATTTTTACTTATTTAATAATAACTTAAAATACAAGAAAATATGAAATAAAGCTAGAAAATGAAATTATGACTTAGAAAATCAAATAACTAAATAGAATTTTCAAAACTAATTTTATATTTTCCGATTATTTTGTATTTTCTATGAATTAAAACTATTTAAAACTACTTAAATTGCTTAAAAATACAAATTTAACTAAGAAAAATCTAGAAAAATATTTTTTGTACTTTTTATATTTATCTTAACCTAGGAAAAATGAAAAATTATTTTTTTGAAACTTTTCTGATTTAATTGTATTAAAAGCTATTTAAAATTGCCTAAAAACTGTTTTAAAATGAAGAAAAATAGCAAACAGACCTAGAAAAGTATGAAAAATTCAAGATAAGTCTAAAATAATATTATGAATCTATGAAAAATATAAAAACAGTGTCTTGTGTGCAAGAATATGGAACCGCAATCACAAGTGCTTAAGAATAAGCACTCCAAATAAGCCAAAAGCCACAATTAAGCACCAAACTGATACAGAAGCTACACTAAGCTATAACTACCCAAATGTAACTTGTTACAACTGCTCTAAACCTCTATTGTCTTGATTGAACAAATTTGATGATTTGAGTATAAGTCTTAAAAAAGCAGGTTTACCTCACTACTTTTAAGCTTAAGCACAAGCTACACAATAAGTCGAAAATGAAAACCGGTGTTGGAACCTAAACTAGACACAGTTAGATATCTATAAGCCAAAGATGAGACCAAGGTGAGCTCATTGAGCTTGTTACAACCTGACAGAGACCTGCTGCAGACTCGATTATTCAGCGAGTCGGTGCACATAACACTTTTACCCCATTTGACAAGCTAATCTCAAGCTTGTACAAAATTACCAAAAATCGAGAAAAATCATATTAAGAAAATAGACCAGCTGAAGTTATAAAACCAAAGTTTCACTTGATTTAACCCGAGAAATGAGTTCATGAAAATCACCCACTTGGTTCAAAGCTGGATTTTTCAACTATTTTGACTTTTAATAGAAATGATATGTTGACTTATTTGAGATTTGAACTCAATTTGTGGACTGATTATAATGATTATGATGAAATGGAACTACTGCAAGCTATGTCTAAGAATTCTAAACACAAAACAAGTGTTTGATTTTAAAAAAAAATCCTAACAGTTAAGTAGTTAGGACAGATTATATGGAGATTTGACTATAGTGAGTTGAAATGCACTTTCAAGGAGTAAGACTAACTAGCTATCTCTCATATTAAGCTGATTCGAGTTTAAGTCTCCAATAATGAAGCCACTAACTAAGATGTATAAGCGAGATCCAACACTCCTTTCCAGAACTTAGAAACTAAACTAGCAACTTCTTTCCTCAACCTTGGTCTATTCTAACAACTCAATTTGATTGCATCTACTAACTAAAACATTTAACCCTACAAACTAACATATGATTACAGGCATTGAAATAGTGCAAGTCATTAGTTAAGATTGAAACAAAAATTGGACTCAAGCACTTACAAAATTCTGCCAAGGCTGCAAGCTAAAGAAATCAATGGAACAGTGCAATAAGTTACTACCCAACTTATCTCAACCCATTTCCATCACTGCAACACCCAATGTCATCACTAAACCCATATTGAGCTTCACAGTTGACTTTCGTTGACCACGATTTAAAATTGCTTGAATATGAATAATAAGCTTACTAAAAGCTATGGAGCTTAAATAAACTTGTTTGAGCTTAAAATAAGCTACTAAAAGCTTGGACATAGGAATTTGAAACTGAAATTTGCAACAGTTAACATAAAACTTGAAATCATAATAAGACTTGAATTGATACTAAAAAAAGCATTATAATGATAAAACACTTTGAGTTTAACACATGGAAACAAAATATTCGACTTTTAAGTTAAACTAAGACATTGATAAAAAAACCGACATAAGGAAATTTGAAACTAAAATCTACTACTCTCTTGCTTCTCTTTCATCTCTTTTATATGCAAAGTGCTTCCACACTTCTCTCGAGTAAATCCCACCACACCTTTTAGCCATTGGATGAATTGAAGTCATATTGGCCATTGATCACATTTGGCGGGAAAACTTATTTAGCCATTGGAGAGTTGAGTGCAAGAGGGGGGCATTTAATGTTTTTGTATTTTGGTGAGGTGGAGTGATAATAGAGGTGAAGTGTGGAGGGGGAATGGTTGTGTCGGGTTTTGCGTAAGAAGCGGTGGGAAGAAGAAAAGGATTGGCGGGAGTGTTTGTTTGACCAAGAGCGACCGGGTTTAATATTATAAAGGGAGGTCAGGTAGGGGTTCAATGGATTGGCGAGGGGTCCAAATGGGTTATGACAAGGGCGAAGTGGGTATAGGAAGGTTCAAGGCTTAGATAAAACAAGGACCTCTTGTGTAATTTACGAAAAATAAGGGACCAAAGCTGCCAAATCATCAAAGTTGTTTCAAGGGACTAAAAATGACAAGCTTCAATAGTTCAAGGACCATAATAGACATTTTCAAAATTCCAAGGACTATTTTTGCCACTTTTTAAACTTGAAGGACCAAACTTGTAATTTCTCAAAACTTTTGATATTTTTCACCAAAGGACTAATTTTGACAACTTATGATTTTAAGAGGACCTTTGGTGACTTTTCTTTTGAAATAAATGCTCAGGGACTATTTCTGACAACTTTTGAAACTTGTGGGATGAAGCGCCAATTCGCAAACTTAGCTCATTTTCATCCGATTTTAAACATTTTGCATCCGAAACATATAAAATGCAATTTTGAGATATTTTCGATATTTTGATGCATTTCGAGCGCTTTTAAACGTTTTGCGATTCAGATTGACCAAAATGATGAGTATTCACACACTCATCACCCATTCTTGCATGGGGATCCCAATTATCCGATTATCCATTCTTATGCGTGTTCAACCGCAGATCGCTCAAATCGCTCACGTGGTACACGGACTCAGTCTGCTCCAAGCATATATTTGGAGACGGTCGCGGCTCATGAACTTCGTGAGTAAATTCATCGAGCAATGAGATTCGGAAATGATCATTTTCGTGCTATTATGGGTTATGGAGATTACGTGGTTGGAGATAGTGTGATTTCCAAGGTATATTATGTGGAAGGTCTTGGTATTAATTTGTTCTATGTTGATCAATTACGTGATTCCGATCTAGAGGTGGCCTTTAGAAAACATACTTGCTTCTGTTAGAGAACTTGATGGTGTGGAATTATTAAGAGGTACTCGTGGTTCTAACCTATACACCATCTCTATCGAAGACATGATGAAGTCTTCTCAATCTATTTTCCGTCAAAGGCTTCAAAAACAAAGTCATGGTTATGGCATCGTCATCTCGATCATTTGAACTCGGCACCATTAATAACCTTTCCGAAAGGATCTTGTCGAGGCTTACCCAGATTAAAATATGAAAAGATCATCTTTGTTCAACACGCCAATTGGGTAAAAGCACTAAATATGCCCACAAACCAAAACCCACAAACTTCAAGAATGGAAGTTCTTCATACCCTTCATATGGATCTGTGCGGACCAATGAGAGTACAAACGATTAATGGGAAGAAATACATTTTAGTCGTTGTAGATGACTACTCTCGATTTACTTGGGTAAAGTTTTTGAGGACAAAGGATGGAACTCCAGATGTCATCATTAAACTTATCAAACACTACAAGTTTGACTCAACAATCTTTAAGTTAGAATAGTTCGAGCAGACGGTGGCACATAGTTTGTTAACAAAGACTTAATTCGGTTTTATGAAAGTGTTGGAATCGGTCATTAAAGAAGTGTTCCAAGAACTCCTCAACGTAGCGGTGTAGTTGAAAGACTAAATCAAACTCTTGTGGAAGCCATTGAAGAACAATGCTAATTTATTCAAAGGTTCCAATGTTTTTATGGGTCAAGCCATTGCCACCGCTTGCTACACCCAAAATCGTTCCCTTATTCATACCTCTCATGGAAAAACTCCATATGAACTTGTTCATAATCGAAAACCCGATCTCCTACCTTCGTGTGTTTGGTGCTTTGTGCTATCCAACGAATAGCGCTCAAGACTTAGGTAAATTAAGAGCAAAAGCGAGATATTGAGTTTTTGTTGGTTATGCACCAAACAAGATGGGTTACCGAATCTACAACAAGAGAACCCGAAATATCATGGAAACAATTCACGTTACGTTCGATGAGTCGACCGGTCAAATGGCTCCGTGACAAACTAGTTCGGACCCGCATTTAAATTTTCATCAAGTAGTCCTATCGGTTCTAATCTTGTTTCTAATCCTCTCCAAGAACTCCTTATGTACCTCCATCGAAGATGATTTGAAGAAATTGTTTGATCCAATGTTTGATGAACATTATGAGCCAACGACCAATGATCTACCAAGTCCAACAACAGATTTGTTTCTAGCCCTGCAATGAAGTTAACCCCAGTTTCAATGTCATTAAGTCAAGAAGCGCCTGCTGCTGATCACTCTGTCTCATCAACAAACCTTCAATCATCAAGTGTACATCATGGAATTTCTTCGGCACCCGGATGAAGTTAATTCCTTTGTTACTCCCGAAGATGCTCCATTTGAAAATATATTTGCTCCCCGAATCATCATCCCGAACCATCTTCATCGAGAGACATCGACTCTGCTACTTCAGTTCCTCAACAACAACCACATGAACACCTTAGAAAATAGACATGATCCACCATTAGACAACATCATTGGAAACCCTCTCAAATCAGTATCCACTGTAAACAACTTGCACGATGCCTTATGGTGCTTCTTCAATTGCACTCTTAAAAGTCGAACCAAAGATGTTAAACCGCAATGAATGATGACAATTTGGTTCAATGCCATGCAAGAAGAAATTCATGAGTTTGATCGGCTAGATGTATGGAATTAGTACCGCCTCCGATTGTGCTATGATCATTGCTCTAAAGTGGATATTCAAAGTTAAACTTGATGAGCATGGTGATGTTTTAAAGAACAAGGCTAGATTGGTTGCAAAGGATATCGTCAAGAGGAGGGTATTGACTTTGAAGAATCATTTGCTCCTCGCTGCTCGTGTCGAGGCAATCGAGAATCTTCTTGGCTAATCTTGCTAGCAAGAATATGGTTGTATATCGATGGATGTGAAACCGCTTTACGAATGGAGATTTGAAAAGGTGGTTTACGCCGGTCGACGAGAGGGTTTGTGAATCCATAGCATCCTACTCATGTCTATTGCTTGAAAAAGGCCCTTTACGGTTTGAAGCAAGCTCCTAGAGCATGGATGTCAAGATACACGTCAAGTACATCTCCGAGGTGCTCGGTTTTGGGTGATAAGCTTGTGAGTGGTCTTCAAAGAAGCAAATGAGTACTTCTATTTCTCTACAGAGGTGAATACATAGCCATGTCATCTTGTTGTGCTAAAATTCTATGGATGAGATCCCAATTATCGACTATGGCTTTGAATTCAACAAAATCCTCTCTGTCTTGTGATAATAAAAGTGATATTTCTCTCATGCAACAATGTACAACACTCAAAAGCAAAGCACATCCACATTCAACATCATTTCAACAGGGAGTAAGTTGAAAACAGTGTGGTGGAACTATACTTTGTGAGGACTGAATACGAGTTAGCAGACATCTTCACCAAAGCTCTTCCTAGAGAACGTTTTGAGTTTATCCTTCCACGACTTGGTCTTAAGAACCTACAACCGGAAACACTCAAACGTCTAAGAGGAAGAAGAGGAGTAAAAGGTTTTCCTTCATCTATCTCTTGTAAATATCTATTCGAAAAGTAAAATACAAAATTACAAAACCTTCAAAAAGCAAATAGAAAAATAGAAAACTTTCAAAAAATCCATAAAAATTTGAAAATCTTGAAAAAATTCCAAAAATATTGTCCTTTTGTCATGTTTTCCTCAATTCGATAATATCTACGGTCTTTATGATGTCATTCAAAGAATGACACGGGGCTTTAGATGTTGTTCGAATGTTTTAAAAAAAAAAAAATTTGAGAGAAAGAAATTTTTTTAGAAAGTAAAACCACGGTTTATTGTCATTTCAGGCAGTAACCCGTTTTTCAAAGAAAGAACAGAGCCATGGTTTATCTTGGTTTTCAAATCTCATGCTCTGATTCTATAAACAATTACTTACTATCTTATGAAAACTAATTGCTTTGAAAAATAACTCGGAATCTATTTTTGAAAATCATCTGGACTTAACGTTTGTCAAAATATCCATCTCTCAATCAACAACTTATGTCATTGATTGAGGGGGAGAATGATTTCAATTAAATCAAAAAGGTTATTTGTCATACAATTGTTTTTCAAAAAGATAACCATGCATGTTTAATGAATGGAGTTTAAAGTCTTAAAATCCGATCCTTATCAGTTAAAACGTTTTCATAATCAAGTCACAATTCTCCTTAAAAGCTTTCAAAATCAATTTAAATCTACAGAGATCACAAATCTCAAATTATTTGATAATTGTGATCGGGGAGAATTGTGATTCAAATTGGATTTAAAGCGATAATTGGTAAATGGTTTTATAAGGATGTACAAGCTCTCCTCCCACATGTGCCAAACGATTTCAAATTTTCCATGCACACGCTTGAGGGGAGCATCTCTAAACCACAAAGATTTGAAACGTGATCAATTTATTTCAATGTGCAGTCTTTTCCTAATATGTGCACAACCTTTTCAAATATCTATGCACATATTGAGGGGGAAAAACTATTTTGAAAACCACATTTTTATATAACTACTCTTAGATGTAAGCCAACCCCTCAAAGATGAAAATAATTTGTATTACAAAATGATGCTTGATGCAAATGTTGAGGGGGAGCTCTGTTTCAAAAATTATCAAAAACAATTCAGGTACAAAATGCTTTGATAATATATCACAAGTATCTGGATTGATTTTCAAATGGTTTTCAATTGGTTCCAATGGCAGATGAACAATACCAAATAGACCGACCAAATTTACTTTATGTATGGTGATATAAGGAAGATAAGGTTAGGTATTTGTTCCCGTGATCCACCAGAACCGGAGGGATCTACCCAGGGACAATCCACTAGATAGTGTATAAGTCCTTAGGTTTGATGGAAAAAAGGAGAAAAGTGAGAAATGGGAAGAGTGCGGACTGAGACTGAGCTAGAACTGGAATAAACCCAACAAGGTTTTAGTTATGAAGTCTCAAAGCAATCAAGGGGTTGAAGAATGGAAAATAATTGAATGTGATAAAGGGTGAAAAGAAATAGCCTTCCAATTATTCAACCTTAGAAGTGTAAACCGGGTTCAATACATATCTCTTGGTTGTTACTAAGGTAACACCGGTATTGAAGACAAGCGCCATGGACCCGATGTGACGCACTACACTAAACTTCCCAAGCTACTCAAGTTCCTCTTAAAGGGCTTGTTTCATTCACGGGAACCTACATAATCTATCAAATTCTCTTAGAGATTGTTGATATTGAAGAAGGAGACCCTCTCCTAGTCTCCGACATAGGAACCAAATGTGCACTATTGAGTCTAGAACCACGAGATTATCTATAAATCTCATTAGGAAACTTTCAATGAAGACTCTCTTTCACACAATGGAAAAGAGATTATATCTTAAGTCCCACGATTATCCTTGTGGTATTGCGAACATCCGAGTGATATGCAAACATATTCACAATGAAGATGGAAAGCCTTCGAGCCAACATCAAACAAGCTCTTGGTAGGTGGCATGTGAGATCTATTCAATAGATCAACCATGTGACAACCGAATGAAACAATGGGGCGATTCAAGTTTTTGAATCAATCTCGGTTGAGTTATGGATCGACGGATACCTTTGAAAAACCGTCGTTGTGCTTAAAACTCTTTTCTTTAGCACATCGACCGGTAAATATTTCAAAATAAAAGGTGTTTCTCGATTGATAATTGATTTTCATTAAAACCTTCGTTGTATAGCAAAAACAATTTCTATTGAGCGACACGATTTTTTCAAATCTCTTTATCAATCGGTGAATCTCAATTATTTGGTTCACTCACTCCGTGTTGTCTTCTTTGAGACGCCCGGTTTGAGAACACTTAGAGCACCGCGAAACTCTTGTCAAGGAAATTCTTGAATTTTACTGCTCCGCAGTAGGACTTGTAATGATCAACGGGCAACCGCAGCCGTGTACCTCAATTCAACAAAAGTGATCAAAGACACTTTCGCGCGCTTTATTGCTAAGCTGCTTTTTGTCGCACGCGCCGACGCGTTGCGGTGATCGTAATGAAGCAATCAATCCATAGCCGCATGCTCACAAAACACATTCATATCTAAAAATCATGATTAGTGCATTAATGACTCGATATTTTCACTCCATGCTTATGCCATGTCACGCCAATATCATGAATTAACGAAAGCTTCCATTACTCATTGAAAAGAAATCATGATACATAATGTGAGCATGCGGTCCAAAAGTCACAACATCACATAATACCAACACCGCAAAGGATGAGTCAAAGATTTATGTTTCGCGATGATCTCAAAGGCGGCTCAAACTTCGATTATCACGTGGATCGCTTAAAGACCTCCTCTGATTATCCAAAATGCAAAATGAAGAATCAAAGACTACGAGCTACGGAACAAAGAACATGAACAAGAATCCAAGAACAATCTCAATGTAATATCTTTGTGTATTCAATGCAATTTGAGGTGACCTCCTTAGGGGAGATTGTTAGGATTTAGTAAATCCGTATTAAAGTGTCGGTTACCTCAAGTATTTGTAATCGTTAGAAAGCTCGTAGTCATAGTTATTTAATGTTAAGTAGTATTTAGTTAAGTAATACCGTGGAGGACTGGACGGGTCTTTACCCATCAGTATGCACGATCCATGACCCGTTAGGTGGCGATTTGTGTTAAGACTATAAATAATCTCTACCTCCCAGGTAGAGAGTTGGAGCTCATAATAAGATTTTCTTTCTCTCACTAAAGTTCCCAAACCTCTAACTCTTTCTCTTTCTAGAAAATCATCTTGTTCGCCTCTTGTGTTAATGGTTTGATGTGTATGTGAAATCTAATATGTTACAATGAGGTTGAACACTTGAGATTTTTGATAGTCCAAGGTCTTAAAGTCCCAATGATGAAGGGAAGATGCACCATTGAGGATGGTAGTATGCCATCTTCACATGATGCTAGAGATAATGAGTTAGATACTACTTATTTGCGCCATGAAGATGGGCAATATGCTACCCACTTTGGTGACCAACAACGGTATGAGGCGGATCTAATTTTGAAAATACCGGTTTAGCTTCTATTCATCTGATAATGTAAATGAAGATGTGCGACACACAGACAAGAAGGTGCAGTAGAGAGTCTAAAACTCCTATTAGGTTTAATGATTATGTTATGCACTCTAAAGTTAGATATATTGAAAAATATGCGAGTTATTCTAGTCTGAGTAGGACTAATATGTGTTTTGCTTCTACATTAAATAAGTCTGTTGAGCCTAAGAATTATGAAGAAGCTGTTAAAAATCCTAATTGGTCTGAGGCTATGAACAATGAAATTGAAGCTTTAAATAGAAACAATACCTGGACTGAATGTGAGTTACCTGTTGGTAGACATGCTATAGGATATAAATGGATATGGAAAATCAAGTATAAATCAATAGGTGAAATTGATAGATATAAAGCTAGATTAGTTGCTAAGGGTTTCAATCAAAGAGAAGGTTTTGATTATGATGAAACCTCTAGTCCTGTTGTGAAAATGGTGACTGTCAGATGTTTAATAAGCATTGCTGTTATTAATAACTGGCCTTTGTATAAGTTAGATGTTAATGATTTTTTATGTGGTGATCTTGATGAAGACGTTTATTTGCTTTTACCAAAAGGTTTTAATGGTGGTGATGATTCAAAAGTGTGTAAGCTTAACAAGTCTTTATATGGACTTAAGCAAGCACCTAGACAATGGAATGCTAAACTCACTACTGCTCTTGTTGAACATGGTTTTGTGCAAAGTAAACTGGATTATTCTTTGTTTGTTAAAAAAAAAGGTTCTGTTTTTGTTGCTTTGCTTGTATATGTTGATGATATTGTTATTACTGGTAATGATGAAGTAGAAATCAATAACTTTAAAAGGTTTTTGAGTTCTAAGTTTATGATTAAAGATTTGGGAGAGTTGAAATATTTTCTTGGTATTGAAGTATTGAAAAATGATAATGGTATTTGTATGACACAAAGAAAGTATTGTTTGGAATTGTGACATGAGTATGGTTTGCTTGCTGCTAAGCCTGTTGATACACCTTTGCCTGAAAATACTATATTGATATGTATTGAAAGTGAAAATGATAAAGTGTTTGAACAATGTTAATAAATATCAAAAGTTGGTTGGTAAGTTAATATATTTAACTAATACCGCACCAAATATTAGTTATGTTGTTCATTGTTTAAGTCAACACATGCATAAGCCTTTACAATCTCATCTTAAGGTCGCTTTGAGAGTTTGAAATATTTGAAAGGGTCTCCACGCTACGGTTTGCGAGTTTGATAAAGAGTCTAATCTTAAGCTTAAAGCTTATGCGGACTGACCGGGCTAAATGTCCTTTAACTAGGAAATCTGTTACTGGATTCTGTGTATTCTTGGGTAACTCTCATATTTCTTGGAAAAGTAAGAAACAGGCTACCTTATCTAGAAGTTCAGCTGAGGCTGAATATAGAAGCATGGCTTCTACTACTTGTGAAGTGATTTGGTTAGGTAATCTGTTGCACAGTCTTGGTCTTAAAGAGTTGTTACATGTGGATATATTTTGTAATAATAGTGATGCAATTCAGATTGCAGCCAATCCTGTTTTCCATGAGAAAACAAAACACTTTGAGGTAGATGTGCATTTGGTTAGAGAAAAGGTTTCTGCTGGAGTTATCAAAATAGTTAAGATCCATACAGATATGCAAGTGGCATACATTTTTACTAAGTGTCTTGGTCAAAGACAACATAGTTTGTTTTGCAAATGTCTTGGTGATACAAGAGAAATATACCAATATTTGAAATACCACAGATAATTGCAAATCAACCGTTTTAGGAAAAAGGTCGACACGCAAAACCCGCGAATACTCGATAAGTGATACCGGGCAAGTGATTACCCGGGTCGTTTCCCAACGAGGTGTGAATTGACGGTGACGTTAGAGGTTTGTTATTAAAGTGCTTGAATGGATCGAGAATTTTTCATTTTTGCAATTTGTTTATAAGACCAAAATAAGCACTTTTTGTAAAGAACAATTTTGTAAAAAGCTTTAAATAAGCTGTTATCAACTTATTATCACCACAGATTCTCACAACCAAACATTCTTAGGCATACAAAAAGCTCAATAAGCTAAGATAAACAAAATGAAACAAACTACACTATGATAAGCTAAGGTACAGAAAATAAGCACTAAAAAGGTAAGCAATAAGCAGGATAAGGAGAATTAAGCTAAACTAAAATAGGATGGGAAAAGCAGTTGGAGATTTAAGCTAATGCTAAAGGAACTTAAGGGTACAAGATGATCAGTTAAGCAATTCTAAAGAGATGTAAGAAGCTCTAATAAGCAACTAATGAATTAAACTAACCTGACCAAAGTAATTGGTTCATGGGGAAGTAAGTGGAAGAGACAATCTCCATCGGACTTTCATTCAAGATGTTTGTATAAACATTGAAGCACGCGAAAGTTCCACACCGAGATATACATAGATCCGGCTCACAAATAATAAATGAAAATGCGGGGTCAAAGATAGTGTCTTCATTCCGAAGGAGTGAAGATGAAGAGAAATCACAAGATATTTGAGGAAAGGAAGAAAGATTTTATAACAATCAAGATCCATTCTTCATCCTCAAATGTAGACATATCGGGAGGAAGGGTGAGGTAGTATCATTAATAGGCAAACTCGTAAGATAGAGTACACCTTCCTCCGAGCCAATATCATCCTCAAGATCAAAATAGAAATGATCATGTTCCGAGGAGATATGCATGAGAGAGTTCACGGAGAACTCTTCATGAAAAGAATCATTCACATGAAGTGAAATTGTGAACTCTTGTTCTATTGTGGGCTCATCACTATCCTCGATGCGAGTATCAAAGAGTGGATTCTCATAAATTAAAGTGAATTCGAGTCGAATTCAAATAGAGGATTAGTGAGAGTTGTTTTGAATGCTTGAGGAACAAAGTGATCAATATTCTTTATTGGACCTGTTGGGATAAGAAGTGAGTGAGCGATCATTATCAAGAAGACTTTCGGTCTCCCATATCGACCCGAAATCAAAGAGAACATCGTTACTTTCGATGAAAGTGGATTGATGTGAGTGAGTTCATCGGTGAACTCCTCAAGAAGATGATCGACCTCATTGTGGAAGTGATGCTTCAACATACCGATGTTTCCATAGGAAGCACAACCGTCGCTAAGATCGAGACAGTTTCAAAATGATCTATTGAACACTCAAGAGGAAGAGAATCACACATATGATCCGAAGTTCCACGTGACTCTCTGCGGATTGGGACAAGGTTCTCAACACTAGACTTTATGAATTACGTCCGATTCCTTTTAGGAGCGATGTCAAGATGCTCGTCCCCATGTTCGAGAGAGTGAGTGGGAGCTTGGTGTGATAGCGGTTGTTTGAGAATGAATCTCAAGCTAGCGGGATATCAACCGATGAACTTGATGAATCTTTATAGAATTGAAGGATATCAAGTGTATCCTCATCATCATCATCATCGGAATAAACGAAATTGAGAGCTAGATCGGGTGCTTTTCTTTTGCAATTGATTCCTAATAGATTTTTCAAACGCAATTTGGGAATTTATTTTAGCGACGCTTCTTGACTAACAATTCTTCCATGGATTTTGATTTGGATTATCTTGGGAATGTTTACGTTCCTTCAAATCTTTCACTAAATCCAAAAGATCAAGGAGAAGATTTTGAGGAAGTGGATCGAGTGAGGTGGTGCTGATTCACTTAGTCTATAGAGGTTGGTCATGATACGAAGAGTCGTAATTGTTACAAGGAAATGGATTCCTTGTTTGACAATCGAGCTAAAGTGAGGACCTCCACAATACTCAGCAATAAAGCGGTGTGGTACGTGAGTTATATGTGTGTAGTCATAATTGTTATCGGGAACCCGCTCATAGACAAGCGTGTTTCGATTGACAATCGAAGCCGGAGTGTGAACCACCACGGTACTACACAAGAAAGCTGCCGAGTCTCACGACGTGGTAGTCGATGGAATAAATCGGTTGTGTTATGGTAGGAATAGGGATCCGGTTATAAGACGGACCCGCTTCACGATTCCACCATGCTACAACCGGGGCAATTACCACCATTATAAGGACCACCACACCATTGACAACCAAGAGGGTGAGGATAAGACATAGAAAGAATCAAATGTTTTCGGAGGGTAGGGATGAAGAATCAAAGATGTGAGAGGGTAAAGATGGATATTTTGGATTTTGGATAAACATTTTGTAAAAACAAAGAATGAAAATCTTTTGGGTTTTGATTTTTAAGATGTTTTTGGATTTTGGATTTTATAAGAAAATATAAACATATATAGATGGTATGAACAAAGAGTGAATATTCAAATCACTAATACGCTAAGCGTAAGATAATTAGCACGACTCCCGTGGCGCTTAAAATTTGATTCGCTCCCGAGACGATCGAAGTTTTATCACGCAGTGAACCACTTGTGAATGGTCAACCGTAACAAACTTCAAGCAATGCGAAACAAATGCAATGAAGATCGAGGAGAGTATAGGGTTTCCCGGTCGTTATGTCCCAAATGAGCTATCGATGAATCACCAAACGAATAGTGATCGAGAGGATTTGAGCGGAAGAGGATTGATTGGTTATAACTAAAGAAAAGTAAATAAATTACAGGGCTTAAATGCAAATTAAAGAAAATAAAAAGATAAAATATATTAAATAAACGCTATCACTATTTGCAAAATGATGTTTTGATTTTCTTTTATAAAATTTAAATTAAAAATTACTGCTGACGTCAAAAAAGAAAATGTGAACCTAAACAATATTAATCCTAAAATATGAAAATGACATTTTACAAACTTAATGATAAAAGAAAATTTTAGAAAAGAAAATTATTTTTAAAACTATTTATCTAATTATTATTAATTAAAAACTATTTTTACTTATTTAATAATAACTTAAAATACAAGAAAATATGAAATAAAGCTAGAAAATGAAATTATGACTTAGAAAAATCTGAAATAACTAAATAGAATTTTCAAAACTAATTTTATATTTTCCGATTATTTTGTATTTTCTATGAATTAAAACTATTTAAAACTACTTAAATTGCTTAAAATACAAATTTAACTAAGAAAATCTGGAAAAATATTTTTTGACTTTTTATATTTATCTTAACCTAGGAAAAATGAAAAATTATTTTTTGAAACTTTTCGATTTAATTGTATTAAAAGCTATTTAAAATTGCCTAAAAGCTGTTTTAAAATGAAGAAAAATAGCAAATGGACCTAGAAAAGTATGAAAATTCAAGATAAGTCTAAAATAATATTATGAATCTATGAAAATATAAAAAGCAGTGTCTTGTGTGCAAGAATATGGAACATAATCACAAGTGCTTAAGAATAAGACTCAAATAAGCCAAAAGCCACAATTAAGCACCAAAGCGTCATGAAGCTACACTAAGCTATAACTACCCAAATGTAACTTGTTACAACTGCTCTAAACCTCTATTGTCTTGATTGAACAAATTTGATGATTTGAGTATAAGTCTTAAAAGCAGGTTTACCTCCTACTTTTAAGCTTAAGCACAAGCTACACAATAAGTCGAAAATGAAAACCGGTGTTGGAACCTAAACTAGACACAGTTAGATATCTATAAGCCAAAGATGAGACCAAGGTGAGCTCGATGAGCTTGTTACAACCCACCGAAGACCTGTGCGAGACTCGAAGATTCATTCGAGTCGGTGCACATGGCACTTTACCCATTTGACAAGCTAATCTCAAGCTTGTACAAAATTACCAAAAATCGAGAAAAATCATATTAAGAAAATAGACCAACTGAAGTTATAAAACCCAAAGTTTCACTTGATTTAACCTGAAATGAGTTCATGAAAAATCACCCAAGCTTGGTTCAAAACTGGATTTTTCAACTATTTTGACTTTAATGAAATGATATGTTGACTTATTTGAGATTTGAACTCAATTTGTGGGTGATTATAATGATTATGATGAAATGGAACTACGCAAGCTATGTCTAAAAATTCTAAACACAAAACAAGTGTTTGATTTTAAAAAAATCCTAACAGAGTTAAGTAGTTAGGATGATTATATGGAGATTTGACTATAGTGAGTTGAAATGCACTTTCAAGGAGTAAGACTAACTAGCTATATCGTATTAAAGCGATTCGCTTTTAAGTCTCCAATAATGAAGCCACTAACTAAGATGTATAAGCAGATCCAAACACTCCTTTCCAGAACTTAGAAACTAAACTAGCAACTTCTTTCCTCAACCTTGGTCTATTCTAACAACTCAATTTGATTGCATCTACTAACTAAAACATTTAACCCTACAAACTAACATATGATTACAGGCATTGAAATAGTGCAAGTCATTAGTTAAGATTGAAACAAAAATTGGACTCAAGCACTTACAAAATTCTGCCAAGGCTGCAAGCTAAAGAAATCAATGGAACAGTGCAATAAGTTACTACCCAACTTATCTCAACCCATTTCCATCACTGCAACACCCAATGTCATCACTAAACCCATATTGAGCTTCACAGTTGACTTTCGTTGACCACGATTTAAAATTGCTTGAATATGAATAATAAGCTTACTAAAAGCTATGGAGAGCTTAAATAAACTTGTTTGAGCTTAAAATAAGCTACTAAAAGCTTGGACATAGGAATTTGAAACTGAAATTTGCAACAGTTAACATAAAACTTGAAATCATAATAAGACTTGAATTGATACTAAAAAAAACAGATTATAATGATAAAACACTTTGAGTTTAACACATGGAAACAAAATATTACAGCTTTTAAGTTAAACTAAGACATTGATAAAAAAAACCGACATAAGGGAAATTTGAAACTAAAATCTACTACTCTCTTGCTTCTCTTTCATCTCTTTTTATATGCAAAAGTGCTTCCACACCTTCTCTGAGTAAATCCCACCACACCTTTTAGCCATTGGATGAATTGAAGTCATATTGGCCATTGATCACATTTTGGCGGGAAAACTTATTTAGCCAGTTGGAGAGGTTGAGTGCAAAGAGGGGGCATTTAATGTTTTTGTATTTTGGTGAGGTGGAGTGATAATAGAGGTGAAGTGTGAGTGGGGGAATGGTTGTGTCGGGTTTTGCGTAAGAAGCGGTGGGAAGAAGAAAAGGATTGGCGGGGTGTGTTTGTTTGACCAAGAGGCGACCGGGTTTAATATTATAAAGGGAGGTCAAAGGTAGGGGTTCAATGGATTGGCAGGGGTCCAAATGGGTTATGACAAGGGCCAAAGGGTATAGGAAGGGTTCAAGGCTTAGATAAAACAAGGACCTCTTGTGTAATTTCTGAAAAATAAGGGACCAAAGCTGCCAAATCATCAAAGTTGTTTCAAGGGACTAAAAATGACAAGCTTCAATAGTTCAAGGACCATAATAGACATTTTCAAAATTCCAAGGACTATTTTGCCACTTTTAAACTTGAAGGACCAAACTTGTAATTTCTCAAAACTTTTGATATTTTTCACCAAAGGACTAATTTTGACAACTTATGATTTTAAGAGGACCTTTGGTGACTTTTCTTTGAAATAAATGCTCGGGACTATTTAGACAACTTTTGAAACTTGTGGAATGAAGCGCAATTACGCAAACTTAGCTCATTTTCATCGATTTTAAACATTTTGCATCCGAAACATATAAAATGCAATTTTGAGATATTTTCGATATTTTGATGCATTTAAAGCGATTTTAAACGTTTTGCGATTGATTTGACCAAAATGATGAGTATTCACACACTCATCACCCATTCTTGCATGGGGATCCCAATTATCGATTATCCATTCTTGTGCATGTTCAACCGGATCGTTCAAATGGATTACGTGGTACACGGACTCAGTCTGTTCCAACGTATATTGGAGACCGTCGCGCTCATGAACTTCGTGAGTAAATTCATCGAGCAATGTGAGATTCGGAAATGATCATTTTCGTGCTATTATGGGTTATGGAGATTACGTGGTTGGAGATAGTGTGATTTCCAAGGTATATTATGTGGAAGGTCTTGGTATTAATTTGTTCTATGTTGATCAATTCTGTGATTCCGATCTAGAGGTGGCCTTTAGAAAACATACTTGCTTCGTTAGAGAACTTGATGGTGTGGAATTATTAAGAGGTACTCGTGGTTCTAACCTATACACCATCTCTATCGAAGACATGATGAAGTCTTCTCCAATCTATTTTCTGTCAAAGGCTTCAAAAACAAAGTCATGGTTATGGCATCGTCATCTCAATCATTTGAACTTGGCACCATTAATAACCTTTCGAGAAAGGATCTTGTCGAGGCTTACCCAGTTAAAATATGAAAAGATCATCTTTGTTCAACACGCCAATTGGGTAAAAGCACTAAATATGCCCACAAACCAAAACCCACAAACTTCGATAATGGAAGTTCTTCATACCCTTCATATGGATCATGCGGACCAATGAGAGTACAAGCGATTAATGGGAAGAAATACATTTTAGTCGTTGTAGATGACTACTCTCGATTTACTTGGGTAAAGTTTTTGAGGACAAAGGATGGAACTCCGGATGTCATCATTAAACTTATCAAACATACAAGTTTGACTCAACAATCTTGTTAGAATAGTTCGAGCAGCATAAACGTGGCACATAGTTTGTTAACAAAGACTTAATTCGCTTTATGAAAGTGTTGGAATCGGTCATTAAAGAAGTGTTCCAAGAACTCCTCAATGAGCGGTGTAGTTGAAAGACGAAATCAAACTCTTGTGGGCCATAAGAACAATGCTAATTTATTCAAAGGTTCCAATGTTTTATGGGTCAAGCCATTGCCACGCTGCTTACACCCAAAATCGTTCCCTTATTCATACCTCTCATGGAAAAACTCCATATGAACTTGTTCATAATCGAAAACTTGATCTCTCCTACCTTCGTGTGTTTGGTGCTTTGTGCTATCCAACGAATGCGTTCAAGACTTAGGTAAATTAAGAGCAAAGGCGATATTGGGTTTTGTTGGTTATGCACCAAACAAGATGGGTTACCGAATCTACAACAAGAGAACCCGAAATATCATGGAAACAATTCACGTTACGTTCGATGAGCTGACCGGTCAAATGGCTCCAGGACAAACTAGTTCTGGACCCGCAATTAAATTTTCATCAAGTAGTCCTATCAGTTCTAATCTTGTTTCTAATCCCTCTCCAGCAACTCCTTATGTACCTCCATCTGAAGATGATTTGAAGAAATTGTTTGATCCAATGTTTGATGAACATTATGAGCCAACGGCCAATGATCTACCAAGTCCAACAACAGAGACTGTTTCTAGCCCTGTCAATGAAGTTAACCCTTCAGTTTCAATGTCATTAAGTCAAGAAGCGCCTGCTGCTGATCACTCTGTCTCATCAACAAACCTTCAATCATCAAGTGTACATCATGGAATTTCTTCTGGCACCCAGGATGAAGTTAATTCCTTTGTTACTCCCGAAGATGCTCCATTTGAAAATATATTTGCTCCTGAATCATCATCTGAACCATCTTCATCAGGAGACATCGACTCTGCTACTTCAGTTCCTCAACAACAACCACATGAACACCTTAGAAAATAGACACATGATCCACCATTAGACAACATCATTGGAAACCCCTCTCGTCCTGTATCCACTCGTAAACAACTTGCACCCGATGCCTTATGGTGCTTCTTCAATTCTGTACTCTTAAAAGTCGAACCAAAAGATGTTAAAACTGCAATGAATGATGACAGCTGGTTCAATGCCATGCAAGAAGAAATTCATGAGTTTGATCGGCTAGATGTATGGGAATTAGTACCTGCTCCTGATTGTGCTATGATCATTGCTCTAAAGTGGATATTCAAAGTTAAACTTGATGAGCATGGTGATGTTTTAAAGAACAAGGCTAGATTGGTTGCAAAGGATATCGTCAAGAGGAGGTATTGACTTTGAAGAATCATTTGCTCCTTGCTCGTGTCGAGGCAATCGAAATCTTCTTGGCTAATCTTGCTAGCAAGAATATGGTTGTATATCGATGGATGTGAAAACCGCCTTTACGAATGGAGATTTGAAAGAGGTGGTTTACGCCACGACCGGAGGGTTTTGAATCCATAGCATCCTACTCATGTCTATTGCTTGAAAAAGGCCCTTTACGGTTTGAAGCAAGCTCTAGAGCATGGATGTCAAGATACACGTCGAAGTACATCTGGAGGTGCTCGGTTTTTGGGTGATAAGCTTGTGAGTGGTCTTCAAAGAAGCAAATGAGTACTTATTTCTCTACAGAGGTTTGAATACATAGCCATGTCATCTTGTTGTGCTAAAATTCTATGGATGAGATCCCATTATCGACTATGGCTTTGAATTCAACAAAATCCCTACGTCTTGTGATAATAAAAGTGATATTTCTCTCTCATGCAACAATGTACAACACTCAAAAGCAAAGCACATCCACATTCAACATCATTTCAACGGGGAGTAAGTTGAAAACATTGGGTGGAACTATACTTTGTGAGGACCGAATACGAGTTAGCAGACATCTTCACAAAGCTCTTCCTAGAAACGTTTTGAGTTTATCCTTCCACGACTTGGTCTTAAGAACCTACAACCGAAACACTCAAACGTCTAAGAGGAAGAAGAGGAGTAAAGGTTTTCCTTCATCTATCTCTTGTAAATATCTATTCGAAAAGTAAAATACAAAATTACAAAACCTTCAAAAGCAAATAGAAAATAGAAAACTTTCAAAAATCCATAAAATTTGAAAATCTTGAAAAAATTCCAAAAATATTGTCCTTTTGTCATGTTTTCCTCAATTCGATAATATCTACGGTCTTTATGATGTCATTCAAAGAATGACACGGGCTTTAGATGTTGTTCGAATGTTTTAAAAAAAAAAAAATTTGAGAGAAAAAATTTTTTAGAAAGTAAAACCACGGTTTATTGTCATTTGATGATAACCGTTTTCAAAGAAAAAACGAGCCATGGTTTATCTTGGTTTCAAATCTCATGCTCGATTCTATAAACAATTACTTACTATCTTATGAAAACTAATTGCTTTGAAAAATAACTCGAATCTATTTTTGAAAATCATCTGGACTTAACGTTTGTCAAAATATCCATCTCTCAATCAACAACTTATGTCATTGATTGAGGGAGAATGATTTCAATTAAATCAAAAGGTTATTTGTCATACAATTGTTTTCAAAAAGATAACCATGCATGTTTAATGAATGGAGTTTAAAGTCTTAAAATCCGATCCTTATCGGTTAAAACGTTTTCATAATCAAGTCACAATTCTCCTTAAAAGCTTTCAAAATCAATTTAAATCTCTGAGATCACAAATCTCAAATTATTTGATAATTGTGATCGGGGAAATTTGTGATTCAAATTGGATTTAAGCGATAATTCGGTAAATGGTTTTATAAGGATGTACAAGCTCTCCTCCCACATGTGCCAAACGATTTCAAATTTTCCATGCACACGTTGAGGGGAGCATCTCTAAACCACAAAGATTTGAAACGTGATCAATTTATTTCAATGTGCGATTTTTCCTAATATGTGCACAACCTTTTCAAATATCTATGCACATATTGAGGGAAAAACTATTTTGAAAACCACATTTTATATAACTACTCTTAGATGTAAGCCAACCCTCAAAGATGAAAATAATTTGTATTACAAAATGATGCTTGATGCAAATGTTGAGGGGGAGCTGTTTCAAAAATTATCAAAACAATTCGGTACAAAATGCTTTGATAATATATCACAAGTATCCGGATTGATTTTCAAATGGTTTTCAATTGGTTCCAATGGCGGATGAACAATACCAAATAGACCGACCAAATTTACTTTATGTATGGTGATATAAGGAAGATAAGGTTAGGTATTTGTTCCGTGATCCACGAACGGAGGGATCTACCGAGGACAATCCACTAGATAGTGTATAAGTCCTTAGGTTTGATGGAAAAAGGAGAAAAGTGAGAAATGGGAAGAGTGCGGATGAGGCCAGGCTAGAACGGAATAAACCCAACAAGGTTTTAGTTATGAAGTCTCTGTAAGCAAGGGGTGAAGAATGGAAAATAATTGAATGTGATAAAGGGTGAAAAGAAATAGCCTTCCAATTATTCAACCTTAGAAAGTGAAACCGGGTTCAATACATATACTCTTGGTTGTTACTAAGGTAACACCGGTATTGAAGACAAGGCGTCATGGACCCGATGACGACTACACTAAACTTCCCAAGCTACTCAAGTTCCTCTTAAAGGGCTTGTTTCATTCTCACGGGAACCTACATAATCTATCGAATTTCTCTTAGAGATTGTTGATATTGAAGAAGGAGACCCTCTCCCTAGTCTCCGACATAGGAACCAAATGTGCACTATTGAGTCTAGAACCACGAGATTATCTATAAATCTCATTAGGAAACTTTCAATGAAGACTCTCTGTTTCACACAATGTGGAAAGAGAGATTATATCTTAAGTCCCACGCATTATCCTTGTGGTATTGCGAACATCCGAGTGATATGCAAACATATTCACAATGAAGATGGAAAGCCTTACGGAGCCAACATCAAACAAGCTCTTGGTAGGTGGCATGTGAGATCTATTCAATAGATCAACCATGTGACAACCGAGCGAGAAACAATGGGGCGATTCAAGTTTTGAATCAATCTCGTTCGAGTTATGGATTGACGGATACCTTTGAAAAACCGGTCGTTGTGCTTAAAACTCTTTTCTTTAGCACATCGATTGTATAAATATTTCAAAATAAAGGTGTTTCTCGATTGATAATTGATTTTCATTAAAACCTTCGTTGTATAGCAAAAACAATTTCTATTGAGCGATACGATTTTTTTCAAATCTCTTTTATCAATCGGTGAATCTCGATTCATTTGGTTCACTCACTCGTGTTGTCTTCTTTGAGGCGTTCGGTTTGAGAACACTTAGAGCATTGCGAAACATTGTCAAGGAAATTCTTGATTTTTACATGCTCCTGACGATGCTTGTCTTGATCAGCGGGCAACCGTGGGCCGTGTACCTCGATTCAACAAAAGTGATCAAAGACACTTTCGTGCGCTTTATTGCTAATCGTTTTATGCAGTGCACCGACGTTTGGTGATCGAATGAAGCGATCAATCCATAGCCGCATGCTCACAAAACACATTCATATCTAAAAAATCATGATTAGTGCATTAATGACTCGATATTTTCACTCCATGCTTATGCCATCTTCACGCCAATATCATGAATTAACGAAAGCTTCCGCTACTACTGTTGAAAAGAAATCATGATACATAATGTGAGCATGCGGTCCAAAAGTCACAACATCACATAATACCAACACCGCAAGGATGAGTCAAAGATTTATGTTTCTTGATGATCTCAAAGCGGCTCAAACTTCGATTATCGTGGATCGGTTAAAGACCTCCCTCAGATTATCCAAAATGCAAAATGAAGAATCAAAGACTACGAGCTACGAACAAAGAACATGAACAAGAATCCAAGAACAATCTCAATGTAATATCTTTGTGTATTCAATGCAATTTGAGGTGACCTCCATAGGGGAGATTGTTAGGATTTAGTAAATCCGGTATTAAAGTGTCGGTCACTTCAAGTATTTGTAATCGTTAGAAAGCTCGTAGTCATAGTTATTTAATGTTAAGTAGTATTTAGTTAAGTAATACCGTGGAGGACTGGACGGGTCTTTACCCATCTGTATGCACGATCCATGACCCGTTAGGTGGCGATTTGTGTTAAGACTATAAATAATCTCTACCTCCCAAGGTAGAGAGTTGGAGCTCATAATAAGATTTTTCTTTCTCTCACTAAAGTTCCCAAACCTCTAACTCTTTCTCTTTCTAGAAAATCATCTTGTTCGCCTCTTGTGTTAATGGTTTGATGTGTATGTGAAATCTAATATGTTACAATGAGGTTGAACACTTGAGATTTTTTGATAGTCCAAGGTCTTAAAGTCCCAATGATGAAGGGGAAGATGCACCAGTTGAGGATGGTAGTATGCCATCTTCACATGATGCTAGAGATAATGAGTTAGATACTACTTATTTGCGTCATGAAGATGGGCAATATGCTACCCACTTTGGTGACCAACACTGGTATGAGGGCAGTCCTAATTTTGAAAATACTGGTTTAGCTTCTATTCAATCTGATAATGTAAATGAAGATGTGCAGACACCTGTATTAAGAAGGTCTGGTAGAGAGTCTAAAACTCCTATTAGGTTTAATGATTATGTTATGCACTCTAAAGTTAGATATATTGAAAAATATGCGAGTTATTCTAGTCTGAGTAGGACTAATATGTGTTTTGCTTCTACATTAAATAAGTCTGTTGAGCCTAAGAATTATGAAGAAGCTGTTAAAAATCTAATTGGTGCGAGGCTATGAACAATGAAATTGAAGCTTTAAATAGAAACAATACCGGATTGAATGTGAGTTACACATTGGTAGACATGCTATAGGATATAAATGGATATGGAAAATCAAGTATAAATCAATAGGTGAAATTGATAGATATAAAGCTAGATTAGTTGCTAAGGGTTTCAATCAAAGAGAAGGTTTTGATTATGATGAAACCTCTAGTCTGTTATGAAAATGGTGTTGTCGGATGTTTAATAAGCATTGCTGTTATTAATAACTGGCCTTTGTATAAGTTAGATGTTAATGATTTTTTATGTGGTGATCTTGATGAAGACGTTTATTTGCTTTTACCAAAAGGTTTTAATGGTGGTGATGATTCAAAAGTGTGTAAGCTTAACAAGTCTTTATATGGACTTAAGCAAGCACCTAGACAATGGAATGCTAAACTCACTACTGCTCTTGTTGAACATGGTTTTGTGCAAAGTAAACTGGATTATTCTTTGTTTGTTAAAAAAGGTTACTTTTTGTTGCTTTGCTTGTATATGTTGATGATATTGTTATTCGGTAATGATGAAGTAGAAATCAATAACTTTAAAGGTTTTGAGTTCTAAGTTTATGATTAAAGATTTGGGAGAGTTGAAATATTTTCTTGGTATTGAAGTATTGAAAAATGATAATGGTATTTGTATGACACAAAGAAAGTATTGTTTGGAATTGTGACATGAGTATGGTTTGCTTGCTGCTAAGCCTGTTGATACACCTTTGCCTGAAAATACTATATTGATATGTATTGAAAGTGAAAATGATAAAGTGTTTGAACAATGTTAATAAATATCAAAAGTTGGTTGGTAAGTTAATATATTTAACTAATACCAGACCAAATATTAGTTATGTTGTTCATTGTTTAAGTCAACACATGCATAAGCCTTTACAATCTCATCTTAAGGCTGCTTTGAGAGTTTTGAAATATTTGAAAGGGTCTCCACGTTCTGGTTTGCAGTTTGATAAAGAGTCTAATCTTAAGCTTAAAGCTTATGCAGACTCTGACTGGGCTAAATGTCCTTTAACTAGGAAATCTGTTACTGGATTCTGTGTATTCTTGGGTAACTCTCATATTTCTTGGAAAAGTAAAAGCAGCTACCTTATCTAGAAGTTCACCGAAATTTGAATATAGAAGCATAGCTTCTACTACTTGTGAAGTGATTTGGTTAGGTAATCTGTTGCACGTCTTGGTCTTAAAGAGTTGTTACATGTGGATATATTTTGTAATAATAGTGATGCAATTGATTACGGCCAATCCTGTTTCCATGAGAAAACAAAACACTTTGAGGTAGATGTGCATTTGGTTAGAGAAAAGGTTTCTGCTGGAGTTATCAAAATAGTTAAGATCCATACAGATATGCAAGTGGCAGACATTTTTACTAAGTGTCTTGGTCAAAGACAACATAGTTTGTTTTGCAAATGTCTTGGTGATACAGTAGAAATATACCAAATACGAAATACCCTCGAGATAATTGCAAATCAACCGTTTTAGGAAAAGGTCGACCATAAAACCCGCGAATACTCGATAAGTGATACCGGGCAAGTGATTACCGGGTCGTTTCCCAACGAGGTGTGAATTGGCGGTGACGTTAGAGGTTTGTTATTAAAGTGCTTGAATGGATCGAAATTTTCATTTTGCAATTTGTTTATAAGACCAAAATAAGCACTTTTTGTAAAGAACAATTTTGTAAAAAGCTTTAAATAAGCTGTTATCAACTTATTATCACCACAGATTCTCACAACCAAACATTCTTAGGCATACAAAAAGCTCAATAAGCTAAGATAAACAAAATGAAACAAACTACACTATGATAAGCTAAGGTACAGAAAATAAGCACTAAAAAGGTAAGCAATAAGCAGGATAAGGAGAATTAAGCTAAACTAAAATAGGATGGGAAAAGCAGTTGGGAGATTTAAGCTAATGCTAAAGGAACTTAAGGGTACAAGATGATCAGTTAAGCAATTCTAAAGAGATGTAAGAAGCTCTAATAAGCAACTAATGAATTAAACTAACCTGACTTACTTAAATGACACTAAAATACCTAAATAAGCTATTGGGAGCAGCTGATAAGCAATAAAAAATGGGAAGATCTTACTGCACTGTAGCAGCAAAGTGGCAAAATGGGGGCTGCTTTGAGCTTATGAATAAGCTCAAATAAGCACTTAGAAAAATAAACAAAAATCACTTATGACTTGACAACCTAGCCTAGATTAAGCATACCAAATTTAAGAACCTAAGGTCTAATATTAAGCAAATTAAAAATCTGAGAATGGAGTGGGTGGGAGCACCTAGGCTGCAAAAACAGGAACTGACATGGCTTTTGGACAGATTTTTGAAGCAATTTAAATTAAGCTAATGCTAAACTAAGTGGAAAATAACTAATGAAATATAAAGATGGGTATGTAGGATGCAAGAAAAAGCAATTAGGAAAAAGTTTTGATAGGAAATAAGCTACCTAAGAAGCCCGTAAACAGCAGCTATGGCTGCTGTTTTGGTGAGCAGGACAGAAACAGATATGAGCCTCTTTTTTTTTTTTAAACCAAACTTGCAAACTCTTTTGACACAAGTAAAAAAATCTTTTGCGACTGATTTTAACCTTAAGACACTTTGACTTTGAAAGTCAAAGTGGGTAGAAAGCAGTTTTGACTCCAATCTTTTACCTGAACCAAACACCCTTTATGGGTTGAATTTCTTTTGAAAACTGTTTTTTTTTCTCAAATAACTTTGGATTTTTCTTTTTAGAAACTATTATGCACTTAAATTAAAACTTTAAAACTGATAAACAAGGGACAAAAAGCCAATAAGCACTAAAGTGCTTATTTGCTTAATAAGCAGACAATAAGACAGAAAATAAAAACTTTTTCATTTATAAAGAAAAACATTACAATTAAAATTAAAACTAATTTAAAACTAAATTTTCTAGGTGCCTTTGAAGGCTTACAAGCTCTACTATTTATACTAAGATAAGCTAGGTCTTGGAGTCCACTGCTTGTGCTTTTGTTGTGAGAGAAAAGAGCTCTTGGCTTGCATTTGTGCTTGTTTGCTTCAATCCTGTCCATCTATCTCAACTTGGAGCCCAAGGGCTTCATCTAAGCCGTCCATCTTCTTGATGTCCAATGAGGGTATGTTGGATTGCCAACATGGCAATAAGAGACCATGTGGGATGTGGGGTAAAGGTGAGCTGGGGACCAGAGAGTTGAGAGTGAAAGGTTGGGGAAGAGACAAAGGGAGTGGGGTTTTAGCTTTGGCGCCAAAATGGAGAAGCAGGGGAGTTGGGTTTTATCAGTTTTGGGAAAATGAAGGAGAAGGGGTTTGGGTAATTTGTTTTAAATGGTTTTAAAGGTGTAAAAATTAGTGTTTATAAAAAAGGTTTTTAATATAAAACTTGTATTTTTGTTTTAAACATTTTTTTTTTTTGAAAGAAAACTTTTAATAAAAATAGATTTTTGAAAAATAATTGGTTTTAAATAAAATTTAGAATTTAGAAAGAAAGAGTGTTTAAGGATTTTTGTGAAAAAAAGGTAAATGGTAATTTTGGGTTCGGGTAGAGGGTAAATGGGTAATTTGGATTTAGGGATAGGTTTTTGATCTGATTCCCCAAGCTCACTCCCAAATGTGTAATCCGACTCTGAATAATGTAGAAAATCGTCATCCTGGCTCCGCTGCGCAAAGCACGTTTTCGATTCGAGCTCATTTACATTCGTTTTGCCTGTTTTGATCCTTTGTACACGAAACACATAAAAACACACTCCAAGGATATCTCGTAGCATAATTGGTTATATTTCCGTGTTTTAGACGTTTTTGTGGGCTTAGATGGGTAAAAAGGATGAGTGAATAAGCACTCATCACTTGGTATGTTTGATTTGTTTGCAGGTGTTAATAATAGTTAAAGAGTAGCAGTCAAGCTAATGAAGGAAGCAGTTTACAAGGTGAAGACTTGTCAACTTGAGGAGGGGTGTTAAATAATATGAAGGACTAGTGTTGTAAAGCGTGAAAGTATTATAAAAGGTTTATGTCTAAAGTGAAGAAAAGAGAAGTGCAAGGACTTAAGTGAAACATGATAGAGTATTTAAGCTCTTATCATGCTTAGGGTTTCATATCTTCTCATTCAGTCATTTTTTATCTCTCTCTGATATTTCACACAGTTGTCTTTGTTAGTCTTTGATATCAATCTTGATATCTGTTAGTGTTTTGTATCAAGATCAATCTCTTTATTTGATCTTGTAGTCCGAGTGTTGAGTGATCATTGTAGTGAGTTGGTGGTGTCTTCTAGAAGAGATCGGTTTTTAATGTATTTGTACTGGTAAGCACCCAGTAGGGGACTTATCTTCTTACATTGTTATAATAAAAAAATACACCAAGGGGTGGTTGGCTGGGTGTAATTATGGATTGTTGTGTGCTCTTGATCATTTTTACACACGGGAACACTCATTGGTTCCAGCCTAGAAGCAAAGGTGTACCTCTAATAGCTCTGACAATAGCCTTGCACAGAGATTAAGGAATATTTGTGAAGCTAGACTTGATGCCGACTCTCTGAATCGCATATTCATAACATCTCAGGTATTTCCAATCATTATTTGGTAGAACTGGCAAGATGGTTGGGTCGGACGGGTTGGGTCACGGGTCACAACACAACAGGTTCCAATGGAAATGAGCCAGCTCGGTTTGGTGCACCTGCAAACTCTTTTTTGGTCCATTATTTTTAAAAGAAATTAATTTCTTAATATTGACACCGAAAAAACAACAAAATTGTAACAGTATTAATCTATATTTTTTTATAACGAGTTAGAAAGCTTGCATTAAATTTAGACTTTTGTCAAATTTGTACGTGCTTGACCTGTTACTCGTACTAATATAGTATTTCCACTTATAATATATTGCATATGAGTCAAGTACTCAAGTTTGTGTTCAAATAAGTTCTATCATTTGTTGTTCTTACATGTCAAAAATGTTGGACGTGTTTTTGCTGGTTTATGCCGTGAGTTTGATTTTTTTTAATAAACCAATTAAAAGTGCTCCCAAACTTGCATTTGAAAAAAGTTCTCAATCTTAAATTTAATTGACACTCTTATTTAAAATAGTTATGAATCACCTGAAATAGTTGTGAATGTATTTTCCATTATCATGCCGATGGGCATCTTTGAGGATTCTACCGAAATAGACATAGCAGAAATTAGTGGTCCATTCAATGTGGAATTTCAACAAGAAGCTCGAATTGACTGATTCATAACAGAATGAGCTGAAATTTCCAACTCTAGTAAACCCCCCTTCCCTACTACTATAAGTCCTCTTTCTATGAATTTTATATTTGCGAGCATCTTGATAGTGTTTATATATTATTCTTCCCTTTATTTAAAAAAAAGATTTGTTTGGTACAGTAAATTTTAATATAGAAGTGCATGGGAATAAAGGCTATGACTAATTTGGACTTGGATGTTTATAATATGTGCAGGTTTGGGACAGTAGTGGAGATATTAGATATTTCCGACTTGAACATCGAAATCAAGACAAGAGCTCAATTTTTATCTCCCAATGTTGTTTATGGGGTCTATTACATCTTCAAACTTAGTGATTCAAGGAAATTTTCTGTTGGTGTGTATTCGCCCAGAACAGGGTAAGATAATCAATAACAATAGCAATACCACTAGGTGGTTACCGGATATCACTTGGAATCGTGTGATCACTTTCCAAAGTAAACTATTCGACCGTAATGCCTGGATTACACGAATATCTACTTGGGATAAGACCAAATATAGTTATAGAATTAGGCACAATTCAATAACCCTTGCGCTTATAAGTGTTTAAGCTTTCAGTTTGTTTCTGCTGATATCAGTATGTTTTTCAATCTATTTCATTAAATGAAAACCTTCTCTATTTATAGTAGAGAATACTCGCTCCTAATCAATGGACATCATAAATGATTAACGGCCAATTAATCACTCATAATAAACCTCCATTATCATAGGTATAGTGGTTACATGACCAATTTAATCGTGGTCATAAAGCAGTCATAATAGTCACTTGAATGAGTGAAAGCTGTTACAAATATTCACTGCAACACTATCAGTGGGAACCTTCACACTAGCAAATAGAACAAAACACTATCGGTGGAAACCAATCCACGCCAAGGAACCAAACCATCGCTAGTAGGAACCAAACCACCACGGTACAAACTTAGCACTATCGGTACTAACATCGGCTATCAAGACTAAATTAGTACTATCAGTACTAACTTAGCACTACCAGTATAAACCACTATTTGAGTCAGGGTGTTCAGGGACCTCATGGGTGTACACTCCGTACCTCCTAACCCAAAACCAGGTGTGAACTAATCCCACAAGTGCACTAAATTTTCTAACAATCCTCCCCAAATTTAGTTCACTTCCTTTTCAATAGAAAACAAACATAAAACAAAACATGTGCATAAACGAAAATGTCTTGAGGATTGAATTTTCATCTGAGTAAATTACACGTTTAAATATTCGAGAATCAGGGTGTTCTAAGAATTGAACCCTTCAACCCATTTGAATACACGAAGATAAAATACACATAAGTTTTCAAACACTTAACGACTCCGACACTATACAAGCCATGTGTCCATATCCAAATTCATAAATGTTGTAAAAGCTAAAATTCCAAAAGCTTCACGAGCGGCAAAATTCAACATTTACATAGATGGTTCCTCTTTATTCATGCTCACCTAAAAGCAACTTTTCAAAGAAAATTAACCATTAAGAAGTAAAGACTTCATCCTCATTTCAAGAGGTTCCGAGCACAACCTTGGGATGTAAAATAAAACATGTGCTCCAAATCCTTCGAATGTTCACTTTTCACATTGAACTCGACTCCCAAGTTTCCTCAAGAGGAGTTGGGTGTCCTAACATTCGATGACTAAATTGGACTTAAACCCATCCTCACAGACTTTATAACCAAGTCTCTAGCCGACCCTTCGTCAAGTTACCGACTAAGTTTTGTTGAGATCTAACAAATTCTATAGATACCACCCCATTCATGATAAGCTCACGAATCATGCTATGTCCGACACCTAAGTGTCTAGACTTCCCATTGTACATCCGGCTATAAGCCTTTGCCAATGTAGTGCACTATCACAACGGATAGAAATAGGTGCTATAGGTTTAGGCATAATGGAATCTCAAGAAGCAAGTTTTTCAACCATTCGACTTCTTTACCAGTGACTTCTAAGGCCACAAATTGATTCCATTGTTGAGCTGGTGATGCAAGTTTGCTTCTTGGATGCCCAAGAAATTGCACCTCCACCAAGTAGGAATACCCGACCAGTGGTAGGCGAATTGTCTTGATTATTCTTGATCAACTTGCATCGGTGTATCCTTCCAACAACGATGGATAACCGATATATGAGAGACTATAATCCATAGTTCTCTTGGATACTTGATACCTTCTGAATCGCTTGCGTTGATGAGCATTAGGATTACTAGTGTACCGCTTAATTTTCCCACTGCAAAACCAATATCGGGCCTTGTACAAGTCATGGCATACATCGAGTGACCAATTACCTAGAATACTCAAGTTGAGATACAACCTTGCCATGATTAGCATCGACTTCTCACAAGTATCCATAGGTGTACTTATCGAGTACAATCAAAGTAATTGAATTTCCTCAACACCTTCTCAATATAATGAGACCGAGAGATAGAAATTCTTTTACTTTCATGTTTAATCCTTATACCATGGATAACATCGGCCTCCCCATGTACTTCATGGAGAACCTTGATGACAAAAATTCCTTTGTCGGGTCAACGATTTTAGTCGATGCCAAAGATCGAGATGTCATCAAAATATAGGCAAATGATGACTCCTTTACCGTAATCATCAAATTTGCTATATACACATTTGTCGATGGTTAAGAACATAACCACTAGACAAAACCACTTCATCAAATTTTTGATGCCATTGTTAGGTGCTGCTTAAGTCTATAAAGAGACTTAATCGGTTTACACCTTGTTTTCATTGCCGTGCATGATGAAGCCACGAGGTTGGTTCATATAAACCTCCTCTTCCAATTCACCATTCAAGAAAGTTGTCTTCACATCAATGTGATGAATAACCGATTGTGAATAGATGCCAAAGCAATCGGCACTCTTATGGTAATCGATACGAGCCACGGGGCATAAGTATCAAAATAGTCTATTCCTGAATTTTGTTTAAAGCCCTGAATGACTAATCTAGCCTTGAACTTTTCAATAGTTCCATCTACCTTCATTTTCTTTTAGAAAATCCATTTGTAACCCAGAGGTTTGCAACCTAGTGGTAGATCAACCAACACCCAAGTGTTGTTGCCCATGATGGAATCCATCTCATCATTAGTTGCTTCTTTCCAGAAAGCAATGTCCTGGGACTTCATTGCTTCTTCAAATGTTTTGGGGTCATCCTCAACCATGAAGCAATAGGAGTATTGGTCTGAGACCTCATCCTTGGTTCCTTCAACTAAGTATAGTTGAAACTTGAGTCAAATGACTTTGGAGTCCCGACCCTTTGCTCTTCACGAGCATAGGTTCGAGTTGTTGAACCACAACCTCATCGGGGACCTCGATGGTACTTCATCGGGACCTCGATACACCAAAGTCATGAGTTCCATTAGGAATCTTCGACATGGTCTAGGAATGATGAGAATCTATTCTCATCAAAGTTTGCATCCATTGATTCAATTATAGAGTTAATCGAAACATATTGATTAGGTTCAATAACATAGAACCTAAAAGCCTTGGAATGCTCAAAGATATCCAACAAAGATGCGATCAATGCCTCTTTCACCCAAAGTCTTTTGCTTTGGATCGAGAGAGTCTTACTACTGACCCTACAACCCCGGACCACGAGATAGTTCAGTTGAGTTTCCTTTTAGTCCAAAGTTCATAAGGGTAACCTTGTTCCTTTTGTTGGGAACCCTATTTAATAAATAGCAAGCTATTAACATAGCTTCACCCTAGAACCTTTGACTCGATCTGAATAAGAAAACATGGAATTAACCATCTCCTTGACCCTATTTTTCCTTTCGAAATGCCATTTCTTTGAGGAGTATAAGAGGCGATCGTTTCATGGATAATACCAACAGATCGAAAATACAGTATCCATGTACTCACCTCCCTATCGATCCTTAATCTTTTGATCAAAGACCCAAGTTGTAATTCAACTTCGCTTAAATACTTTGAATTTATCTAATGCTTCATCCTTGGAATATAACGAGATAGACATAACAAAACCTAGAAGCATCATCAATAAATGTCACAGTACTTCTTATTCCCCAAAGAGGGAGTGGCATGCAAATCACACAGGTCATCGTGTATAAGTTCCAAGAGCTTAGTCTCACGACTAACACCACGAAAAGGTTTCTTGGTTATCTTGGTCAACATGCAAGTTTTACACTTTTCGGTGTCCATGTCAAATCTTTGGGATTAACCCATCCTTAGACATATCTTGCATCCTTTTATAGTGTACATGTCCAAGTCTAGCATGCCAAAGGGTAGAGTCGGTCGGTCGGTGGTGGTCACGAGGCTGAATTTACACTATCAGTGACAATATTAAGCCTGAACATTTGATTACATAAATAACCAAACCCAATAAAAACACCATTCTTAGAAAGAACAAATTTATCGATTCAATAACTTGTTTATATCCATGATTTTTCAAAATACTACTTGAAACCAAGTTCTTCCCGATATCGGGAACATGAATAACATCAAACAAAGTTACAATCTTTCGAACTAAATCTAAGATCTACACAACCACGACCATGCACCAAGGTCGTTGACTCATTTCCCATGTGAAGAATAGAACCATCATTCGGTGACTAATAAGTCTTGAACCGACTTCTATCTTTACACATGAACTGTTGCACGAGTCAACCCACCACGCAACATCATTATCCTGCACATAAAAGATTCGAGATACATATGTAACATAATAAATCGAAAAGACTTATTAAACATATTCTAACCTTTCATGAGTTGGTGAACCACCACTCCCTGAACCATTAGTGCTGATCCATTGACTTTACCACCAACTTTAACACCTTTGCGGTCCTTTTAATGTGACCAGATTTACCACATTTCCAACAAGTAGGTGTTGCCTTCTTGTTAGGATACGCCTGTGTTATCATGATATTTGCGTTTGCCTTTGTTGTCATTGTACATGGTGGAGTTGTTATGCTCCACCATATTGACAACAGATGCACCAAAGACATTCTTGCTCCTTGGCTTGTCATTATCACGCACTTTGAGATATTCCTCAATGCGCAGATGACCGCCCAACTCAACTGAGTTAACTCCTCCTTCTTATGTTTCAAGGTATGCTTGAAATCTTTCCAGAAGGAGGAGTTTGTCAATGACACAAGAGACCTAAATAGCCTCATCCATGTGCATTTTATGTTGTGTAAACCTTCCAAGTATTCCAAGAAGTTCATTGTATTGTTCCATAACTTGGTCTTGAATTAGTCATTTTGTAATTTATGAAATTACTAACGAGGAACTTCTTACTTGATGCATCCTCGACCATATATTTGGCATCCAGGAATCCAGAGTTCTTTGGAAGATTCAAAGTTCGATAAATATCAAGCGAGCATCGGACATACCATTTAGAATAAGACCTCTGCATATTCAGTCATCATTCTCCCATTTGCTCCTTCTCCTGATCTGCTCAACCGTAGCATCATCCCCATCATCAGGAATAGGAGTGGTTAGCATATACACCGCACACATGCTTGACATCAAGAAGTGCATCTTCTTCTACCATCTCCTAAAGTCCACCCCTTCAAACTTATCCAGTTTAGAAAAGTTTGAAGCCATGTGTTTCATTGCAGCAACATCCATTGATTATCACAAAATAGTTTACTTTGATTATTGGTGTGTATTTGCCCAGAACAGGGTAAGATAATCAATAACAATAGCAATACCACTAGGTGGTTACCGAATATCACTTGGAATCGTTTGATCACTTTCCAAAGTAAACTATTCGACCATAATGCCTGGGTTACACGAATATCTACTTGCGATAAGACCAAATGTAGTTATAGAATTAGGCACAATTCAATAACCCTTGCGCTTATAAGTGTTTAAGCTTTCAGTTTGTTTCTGCTGATATCAGTATGTTTTTCAGTCTATTTCATCAGATGAAAACCTTCTCTATTTATAGTATAGAATACTCGCTCCTAATCAATGGACATCATAAATGATTAACGGCCAATTAATCACTAATAATAAACCTCCATTATCATAGGAATAGTGGTTACATGACCAATTTAATCGTGGTCATAAAGCAGTCATAAGAGTCACTTGAATGAGTGAAAGCTGTTACAAATATTCACTGCAACACTATCAGTGGGAACCTTCACACTAGCAGCAGGAACCAAAAAACTATCAGTGGAAACCAATCCACTGCCAGTAGGAACCAAACCACTGCTAGTAGGAACCAAACCACTGTCAGTACAAACTTAGCACTATCAGTACTAACACTGGCTATTTGTACTAAATTAGTACTATCAGTACTAACTTAGCACTACCAGTACACACCACTATTTGAGTCAGGGTGTTCAGGGACCTCATGGGTGTACACTCCGTACCTCCTAACCCAAAACCAGGTGTGAACTAATCCCACAAGTGCACTAAATTTTCCAACATTTTCAAGTAAACCGCTGTGTGTTAACCTAAAGTGTCACACCCCCAAATTACCTGTTTTGCAGCGGAATGGAATTCCTGGGGATTGACTGTCATAGCATCACAATCACGAGTTATATTGAGCGACCTAAAGTGTCGTTTGGAAAATACATCGTTTGATTTAATAAAATAATCGAGTTTACAAAGTAGGTCCCAAATGTAAATCAACAGCGGAAATAAGTTTGTTACAATACAAACGATGTTTTAAAGTAAGTAAAACCCAGTGAGACGCGTCGTCATCACGACTCCATGATGTGTCCCAATGCGTGCCATGAAGTGAATGCCTTAGATACCGAGATTAAAACATGCTAAAAGTGTCAACACAAAGGTTGAGTGAGTTCATAGAGTTTGTTTTGAAATGTAAAGCCTTTCAAAATCGTTTATGTAGCAAAGGCATTGTAAATCCACTCGGTTCAAGTCCGCCCATACAAAACTTGCAACCCGTGTGTTCACAACCCATTGCCAAATGTATATAGTTTATGTTCCAAACATATGATTTCAAATGAATTCACAATAGTACCTAACACGACATAGAACAATAGCACTTAATCAATAGGACCATAGCACATAATCAATAGCACCTAACTCAATGTATATCAAGAGTCAATCGATTTAGAGCGTTATCTGACGAAGCACCGTAAGCACGCAAACAAGAACAATTTATATAGTGTAACCTTTGATTTAGAAACAATGGTAATCATGATAGAGTTTAGTCTCAAAATCTAAAGTACTGTGAAAAATATTTAAGCATGCATCTCCCCAAAACAGTTATGAAAACAAGTAAAGCGAGGCTCTGAAACTCACTTGGTAAACGGACGAGATGACAAGAGTGAGTACACTGAGGTATAATGAGATGCGTTATCCGCGACCTATGACGAATGATACGATATGTCATGTGTTGCAATGTAATGTTATGCATGCATTTCGTATGTTATTTATACCATTTACGGGTTTTGAAAATATTACTCGTCGTCGAAAAATACTCTTTTGACGTCTCGACCAATCAAAAATGACTTTACATGTTTTTACGTCAAAATGTCATCCTACAATGGTTTTATAATGATTTTTGGTGAAATTACCATTTTCCGTCGCAAAACAATGTCGTCGGAAAAACCATGAAATCAACAAAAATGACTCCGGAAAAGTGGTCGTAAAATGGTGTACGTCGATCGTTGAGAACGAGCTCATTGTTTTGGAAAGTTTGTATCGATATCTAAAAGTTTCAGTTCGGGAGTTTTCGTTCAAATGGTCTCGATCATAAAGATATCCAAGGCTAAAGATGGTGGTTTTGTTAATAGTGTGCGAGAAAATAAGTTTCGCCAATGTTTGAACATCCGTAAATAAATCACTACGACTCCGCTGACAAACGGCTTTTGTTTTGAAAATATGGCCGATGAACTTGATTTTACTAGAAGACACTTCGTTATAAAATGTTTTGCATCATGGGTAAAACCGCAAACATGGACGATATAGCTAATGAAAAAACTTGTTACGTCAAAAATAATATAATTTTGAGAAAATAATACTTACGGCAACTTTATGAAAACGGCCATATATTTGTCGTTTTAACTCCGTTTTCTCGTAAAATATGTCCTTAGCTTCGTATCGAAGTAAACTAATATATTTTTGACTAGTCGAAATAATTTGTGAAGCTTAAGGCTCGTTTTGACCGAAATATATAAAACTGCATGCTGTCAATTTCAGAAAATAATACGTGTCGGTGTCAAACTTTAAAAATTCACCACGGCCGTTATAAGTCCGTTTTATCCGTTCAAAAGGCCACGGATTCGTTTTAAAGTGTATTTTCTAATTATCAAGGCCAAAATGTCGCACCATCAGTGAGTTTTTCCAGAAATTCATTTTAAGGACAGACCCTAAAATAGAGTTTACGAAAATAGTTTTTCTCGGACAAAACCTATTCTAATCCCTTCAAATCAACTCCAAAACTAATCTAATCCTACCATACACCTTCTTAGGGTGTCATGGGTTCCTAATCACCATCAAGGCCAAAGATTAACTTGGGAATAATTATAGGATGACTAATAAGTATATAAAACCTCTAAAATCAAGAAATAAATGGTATAAATTACATAACATGCATAAAAGCTCCAAAAATGATAAGAATCATATGAAAATGATAAGGAAACATAAGGATGATAAAAACATGCTTACTAGTGCAAGTGATGAGGTGAAAGTAACAAGGTTTATCCTAATTACTCTTGGTTTTTATTTCAAAACCATAAAAAGAGTATAAACTAAATTGTTTTACACTTGAGAAAGATTTTGGAAGATGATCCTTGGACCCTTGTTGTGTGGCGGTTGGTGGTGAGGAAAAACAAGGGAGAAAACCTTTTTGGTAGCTTGATGAAATGAGAAGAATGAAGTGAGATGTGAAGTGAAATAATAAATTTAGAGTGTATATCTATACTATCACTAGACAAAATTTACCAACTCATAATTGTTGCCCCTCCATAGGCCGGTTTTTAAGGGCTTATTGTCCCTCAAGATATTTTTTTTCTTTTTTATCAAATGTATTACTTGTATATATTTTGTATAAACTTTGACAAAAGTGTAAGTAAAGTATAAATATTATTAACTTGTAGAGCAATTGGTAATTCTTGGTGCAAGTAAGTTTTTATTAGGTCAAAATAGAATGTAAGGAGATGATAAAAATTGTGAAAATACTTTCCTTGTGAAAATTGAGTGCTAAAATAATTATCGTATAATTTTTAAGAAAAAACGTCGTAATAATTAAACTTTAACGATTAATGTACGAAATAAATTTGAAACACTAGGAAAACTAAAAATATAGTTTTTATGAACTAAATGTAAGTTTAAAAATACCTCGGGATCATTTTGAAAGTAACAAAGTTAAATATTCAAAATAAAAACTCACGATAAAAATTAATAAATATAAAAATTACGCGTTGAAGGTAAAATGAAATGTCGTGAATGAATTATCATGATGCAAATGAGGTCAATGAAATGTAGACTAATCATAGTCCATATAAAATGTACGTGATGTCATGATCATGAATTCGCCGCTAAACCTCAAGGTTACGCGATTTGAAACAAGTAAACCAAGTTTACTATAAATGTTGAAATAATGAGACATGAGCGTGTAGAAATGACACAAAGTACGGGTTGTCACATTCGCCCATCAAAAAGGAATTCAGGTCCTGAATTCAATCATTATTAGGTCTAACGGGTTTAGGGTTTGAGGTAGCAAACTTTCCCATTCCCGAGCAAAACCCTCAAAAGACTTTTTGGTAACCGATTTTACTTAATCTCACAACTCATCAAACAAGAACTGTCATGAGATTAGGCTAAATCGGTTTGGGTAACAACTTGTTTCTAGTTTGATCTTTGCAACTCATCAAACAAGAACTCCACGCGGATCCCACGGAAACAAGTGGTTTGAAGAAAATCTTTTGAAAATTTGGCTCGATTACGAATTGCTTACTCATATAAGACTACTACTCCCTTCATTGCATGATTCTTCCCAATTAGACATAGGTGATCGGGCTATGTATAATTTAGAGTAACTATGCAATGCTTGGACTAATCGACTCATATGTTTGCTTGGTGTTGGGTCAACTGTTGTTAATATTGTGATGAACATCGAGGAGAAAAGACATGGAGAAGTGTCGTTGAAATGATAGTTAAGGTAAAAAGAATTAAAATCCTTGTAAATGATATCGAATCGAAAAGGAAATAAAGTACGATAGATGAGAATATATTACAACAAGTGGTTTAGCAAAAGTAGTACATCTTAGGTTATAAAGTTTGAATACGATGAAAGACATAAAATTAGTACAACGTAATACAATAGAAGAACTAAGACCGCTTGTTTCGAACTTCTTCGGTCTTCCGCGTCGTTGATACCTTGACGAGTTCCTTCTAACATATATACATTCCATGAGCACCTTCGACTTGTTGACCTTGTTTTGAGGACATTGATTTCGATAGTGTCCTTGCTCCCACATCCGAAGCATGTGACTACGGCTTGCCCTTACAAGTCCTTAGCAAGGTGTCCTACTTTGTGACTAAAGCATATACCACATGGACCATTATGATGTAGCGTGCATTGGCGGCATCGTGGTAAGTTTCTGCATAAGCTCTTCCCGGTTGGTGCAAACAACATAGACCCTGGCGACTTCTTGTCTTCTATTATGTTGTTGGTGATGGTTAGTGTTATGGTTTTGGTTGTTGTTATTGTAATCTCCTCGGTCATCTTCCCATTTTCTTTTGTTGTGGTTGATTTGGTTATCGCCGTTGTTGTAGTTGTTGTTGTTTTGGTTATTGTAGTAGTTGGTGCAGTTGTTGGGGTTGTTGTTGTTTTGGTTGGTGTTGGTGTATTTGTCTCTCTTCACTACCTGGGCCATAAGCTTTTGAGTCAATCGAATAGCTTCCTCAATCGTTTGTGGATCAAACGAAGTCACATCTCCTTGAATCACCTCGGGAAGTCCCCCAATGAAAGCCTCTAGCAACTTCTCATTATCAGAAACCATGGACGGGCATAACACGGCCAATTCACGGAATCTCGAATGTATGTGTCAATGTCGTACTCAATCGTGACCAATTCATAGAACTCCGTCTCCAACTTTTTGATTTACTCGAGGACAAAACTTCTTAGTCACCAAGCTCTTAAATTCCTCCCACGTAAGCTTAAAAGCATTTTCCATACCAATCGGTTGAGCGTATGAATTCCACCATGACAACGCTCCATCGAGTAAAGTGCTCGTAGCAAACTTAACTTTACTATCATCCGGACGGTTACAAAGCAAAATACCGATTCCAACTTTTCAAACCATCTAACCATAGTCTGTAGCTCCTCGGTACCTCTAAATTTGTGGGCTCACCACTCTTGAAGTCCTTGTCTGAACATTTCTTAACTCCGGATCCTCCCAAGCATTTCGATGCAGACAACTAGCCTAGCGACTTGAAGAAGATCATGCTGCAGCCTTCAAGAAGAAGAACCAATCGCTTTCCGTTCAACTCTTAAAGCATTAGCAATGCTATCATTCACCAACTTTTGAATTCTTGCTTGGGTCATTTCAACTGTAGCTTTCTTCGGTGCCATATCTTCTTCAAAACAAGAGGAAATGTGAGACGTAGCCAAAATCCGATGTTAATAATAAACGCTCCAAAGAATTGCGATAAGAAATGATAAATTTGAGGTTATGTTTCAAAAATGATCGTCGGTTTCCGAAAAGATGGGTTATGAGGTGTTGTAAGTGCTTCAATGTATGATGGTTTAGAGACTTAATGTGTGAATAAAGTGTAACTCGACATGTTAGTGGTGAAACAAAGGAGTGAGAGTGACTTTGCCTAAAAAAATTTTATCCCTAAGATTCGTGGTTATCGATGATGAATCGGTGATATAAAAATTTGTGATAGGGAATGACAAGGAATTCTCGAGGTTAGAGTATGGGGAAAAGATAATGGGATGGGCATTTAAGGGCATCCATGTGACTATCGTTATGAAATGAAAGTAAATAACTCGAAAATGTACGTAAAACCGCATGTAAAGTGAACATTCACTTATGATGAAATGATGAGATGCTATGATAATGTAGTTATAGTCTAGGGTCAATGATGCAACCTAGTTCTCTATAATCAAGCTCGATGCCAATCACACACCCCAAATTACATTTTTGCGGTGAATGGAATTCACGGGATTGACCGTCATAGCATCACAATCACAATTATATTGAGCGACCTAAAGTGTCGTTTGGAAAATACATCGTTTGATTTAATAAAATAATCAGAGTTTACAAAGTAGGTCCCAAATGTAAATCAACTTGTGCGGAAATAAGTTTGTTACAATACAAACGATGTTTTAAAGTAAGTAAAACCCAAGTGAGACGCGTCGTCATCACGACTCCATGATGTGTCCCAATGCGTGCCATGAAGTGAATGCCTTAGATACCTGAGATTAAAACATGCTAAAAGTGTCAACACAAAGGTTGAGTGAGTTCATAGAGTTTGTTTTGAAATGTAAAGCCTTTCAAAATCGTTTATGTAGCAAAGGCATTGTAAATCCACTCAGTTCCAAGTCCCGCCCATACAAAACTTGCAACCTGTGTGTTCACAACCCATTGCCAAATGTATATAGTTTATGTTCCAAACATATGATTTCAAATGAATTCACAATAGTACCTAACACGACATAGAACAATAGCACTTAATCAATAGGACCATAGCACATAATCAATAGCACCTAACTCAATGTATATCAGTAGTCAACTGATTTAGAACGTTATACGACGAAGTACCGTAGCACGCAAACAAGAACAATTTATATAGTGTAACCTTTGATTTAGAAACAATGGTAATCATGATAGAGTTTAGTCTCAAAAATCTAAAGTACTCGTGAAAATATTTAAGCATGCATCTCCCCAAAGCAGTTATGAAAACAAGTAAAAGCGGGGCTACGAAACTCACTTGGTAAACCGGCGAGATGACAAGAGTGAGTACACCGAGGTATAATGAGATGCGTTATCCGCGACCTATGATGAATGATACGATATGTCATGTGTTGCAATGTAATGTTATGCATGCATTTCGATGTTATTTATACCATTTACGGGTTTTGAAAATATTACTCGTCGTCGAAAAATACTCTTTTGACGTCTCGACCAATCAAAAATGACTTTACATGTTTTACGTCAAAATGTCATCCTACAATGGTTTTATAATGATTTTGGTGAAATTACCATTTTCCGTCGCAAAACAATGTCGTCGGAAAAACCATGAAATCAACAAAAATGACTCCGGAAAAGTGGTCGTAAAATGGTGTACGTCGATCGTTAGAGAACGAGCTCGACTGTTTTGGAAAGTTTGTATCGATATCTAAAAGTTTCAGTTCAGGAGTTTTCGTTCAAATGGTCTCGATCATAAAGATATCCAAGGCTAAAGATGGTGGTTTTTGTTAATAGTGTGCAGAAAATAAGTTTCGGCCAATGTTTGAACATCCGTAAATAAATCACTACGACTCCGCTTGACAAACGGCTTTTTGTTTTGAAAAATATGGCCGATGAACTTGATTTTACTAGAAGACACTTCGTTATAAAATGTTTTGCATCATGGGTAAAAACTGCCGCAAACATGGACGATATAGCTAATGAAAAAACTTGTTACGTCAAAAATAATATAATTTTCAGAAAATAATACTTACGGCAACTTTATGAAAACGGCCATATATTTGTCGTTTTAACTCCGTTTTCTACGTAAAATATGTCCTTAGCTTCGTATCGAAGTAAACTAATATATTTTTGACTAGTCGAAATAATTTGTGAAGCTTAAGGCTCGTTTTTGACCCGAAATATATAAAAACTGCATGCTGTCAATTTCAGAAAATAATACGTGTCGGTGTCAAACTTTAAAAATTCACCACGGCTTCGTTATAAGTCCGTTTTTATCCGTTCAAGCGGCCACGGATTCGTTTTAAAGTGTATTTTCTAATTATCAAGGCCAAAATGTCGTACCATCAGTGAGTTTTTCCAGAAATTCATTTTAAGGACAGACCCTAAAATAGAGTTTACGAAAATAGTTTTTCTCGGACAAAACCTATTCTAATCCCTTCAAATCAACTCCAAAACTAATCTAATCCTACCATACACCTTCTTAGGGTGTCATGGGTTCCTAATCACCATCAAGGCCAAAGATTAACTTGGGAATAATTATAGGATGACTAATAAGTATATAAAACCTCTAAAATCAAGAAATAAATGGTATAAATTACATAACATGCATAAAAGCTCCAAAAATGATAAGAATCATATGAAAATGATAAGGAAACATAAGGATGATAAAAACATGCTTACTAGTGCAAGTGATGAGGTGAAAGTAACAAGGTTTATCCTAATTACTCTTGGTTTTTATTTCAAAACCATAAAAAGAGTATAAACTAAATTGTTTTACACTTGAGAAAGATTTTGGAAGATGATCCCTTGGACCCTTGTTGTGTGGCCGGTTGGTGGTGAGGAAAAACAAGGGAGAAAACCTTTTTGGTAGCTTGATGAAATGAGAAGAATGAAGTGAGATGTGAAGTGAAATAATAAATTTAGAGTGTATATCTATACTATCACTAGACAAAATTTACCAACTCATAATTGTTGCCCCTCCATAGGCCGGTTTTTAAGGGCTTATTGTCCCTCAAGATATTTTTTTTCTTTTTTATCAAATGTATTACTTGTATATATTTTGTATAAACTTTGACAAAAGTGTAAGTAAAGTTTAAATATTATTAACTTGTAGAGCAATTGGTAATTCTTGGTGCAAGTAAGTTTTTATTAAGTCAAAATAGAATGTAATGAGATGATAAAAATTGTGAAAATACTTTCCTTGTGAAAATTGAGTGCTAAAATAATTATCGTATAATTTTTAAGAAAAACGTCGTAATAATTAAACTTTAACGATTAATGTACGAAATAAATTTGAAACACTAGGAAAACTAAAAATATAGTTTTTATGAACTAAATGTAAGTTTAAAAATACCTCGGGATCATTTTTGAAAGTAACAGGTTAAATATTCAAAATAAAAACTCACGCGATAAAAATTAATAAATATAAAAATTACGCGTTGAAGGTAAAATGAAATGTCGTGAATGAATTATCATGATGCAAATGAGGTCAATGAAATGTAGACTAATCATAGTCCATATAAAATGTACGTGATGTCATGATCATGAATTCGCCGCTAAACCTCCAAGGTTACGCGAATTTGAAACAAGTAAACCAAGTTTACTATAAATGTTGAAATAATGAGACATGAACTGTGTCGAGAAATGACATGAACTATTGTGGGAAAGTGCGGTGTATGTTGAAGGCATTGAATTTCGAGCAGTTGAAAAAGTAAGTTTGAAATTATATCCCCTGGTTCCATTATATACTCTTTTGTTTATGTTATACAAAGAGGGCGGATGCATGCCAAAAAATTAAACTAAATATGTTGCATATTTAACATGGTTTGCATACAGGTGAAACATGAAGACATCGAAAATTGAAGGAAGTCCAACAAGTCTTGAAATCAAACTTCAATGTGGATCAAAAGAACTTCCAACTAACTTGGAAGAAATATTCAAGATATCTGAAACTATGACGAGTTGTTCGGTTGGGCTAAGTCGACTTAAAAGAAACTTCTTGTGCTTTCAGCAAAGGAAACTTTATATAAATTCTCTAATGTGGATCTTTTTACTTCAAAACCTTCAGCCCGGTCCAAGTTCGTTTATTATACTATAGCTACTTTTTACATTTTCCTTTAACTAGGGGCGGCAATTCCTGACGCTACATGAAACACGACCTGAGACCGATACGGAAATAACTGGGTTAGGGTTGGGTGTAAACTAGTTTCGGGGCCATGTTCAGGTTGGGTGGGATAAACAGGTCGACTTGGTAACACATTTAACTGATGTAACTCGATAATCCGCCAACGTAGTTAGATAAGCAGATTAAATGAATCGTGTTTAGAAAATATATTTAAAGAAGTTACAAGTCTCACCCAATTATTTAAACATGTCATGTTCGGGTTGGGGTATCCTGACCTACCAACCCGAACCCCACATGGATTGCCAGCCCTACCTTTAACTGCTAAAATTTTTTTGATTGTACATCCAAATACGTAGATGTCACACAAAAAACTAGATTTCTAGCTCAATGTTTTTTGTTTTATGGTTAACAATTAAACATTCATGAATAAATGACTGACAAAAGTTTAACTTCTCGGATTTAGTTTCCTGTCAATATATATTACTTCGTCCTTAATCCATCCTACATGCAGATTTCAAGAGGTGATTAAGCTTTTACCAAAACAAGTATTTCATCTCAATTGCACAATCAAAAGTCAAATGTTGTCACCAGATACAGAATACGTGTGTTACCTTGTATTCAAGCTTCGGTAACAATGTGAGGGCTACATTGTCCAAAGAGAAGCACGAGACATACTCCACAAAGAAAACAATGAGGTCAATTTGTTTATTTTATAACCTCAAGCCTATTGAACATAAATGGTATCACTCGGGTTCCAAAACAAAGGAAGATGGTCGGATGGAGATTCAACAAGGAAGTTTAACTCGCTTATGAATTCAAGGATGACTCTTTTTCTATGAAAATGAAATTTACAAGCCATGAAGGAACTATGTCTGGCCTTATTGTATGTGGCCTCGAGTTTAGGCCACTGTAAAAGAACCATCTGCTGTATTTAGTCTACTTGTTGCTCCGGATAATTATAAAAATTATTTTTGAAGCTAAGGTTCATCTCATCTATGTTTAAAGTCACTTTATATATGTATGTGTATGTGACAACTAATATTTGGGTTGGAAAAGGTATTGTAAGAGTTTAGACATCCGTGATATATCAATTCCGATCCCTTTCATTTCATACAATTGACTCATACCAATTGTAGGATAGTTTTTGTATAATATGGAGGTCTTCATTTATGTAATTAGGAGAGATTTAGTTCCCTCTTCAGTGATATATGCTGACAACAACCAAGAAAATATTTTTTTAGAATACCTAAGATGTGCTTTTCCCTACACATACCATGCCTCGAACTTGCCACCAATTGATTACAAGTCAAACTCAGAACACCGATCGAGCCACACAAAGACAGAAAAGCAATCATGGAAATTACAATGCATATTAATAAAAAACATTTTACTTGCAAAACACAAACCTTCACAGTCGTTTAATGCTCGGTGGCAATGACTTTAAACGAGTATCCAATTTGTGGAATTAGATTCTTTGTCCCAAACTAAGAATAAGTTTAGTTAGATTTTGTCATATTTACAGCTTGTGGTTACGTCACGTGGTAAAATATATAACTTTTACTTAGGAAAAAGAATTAGCCATAGATCTATTGAAGACCTGCCTTGATACTAGTAGCAACATCCCTGCTAACCGATCACTACCAGTCTTAACCTAGCTAGATCAGCCGTAACTGCATAATCGACATTGGCCTCAACTGATCCTGTTCTATTGACAAAATGTTATTCAGAAAGCCTTTAAAGAACCCAAATAGAAACCATCTAAAAGGGGACATCATATAGTCAAGGACTTAATGGGCAGGAAAGTCAACTTTCTCTTGAAGCTAAAATCGGTCAACCATGACAACCTAATTTACATGCATTGAAATGATACACCAGAGTAAAGGATAGTCATTAAAGAACATTTCTTGGTGCCTTGTATAATTATGTTACATGATGGATCATGTTTCCAGGAAGTTTAGACAGATTGTTGTTGAAAGGTCAATGAATTTGGACACCGGAATTGTTTATCGGTTGTTGAATGAAATCCGATCCGTATTCATCCAGAGAGGAAAGTCGTATCTCATATAATTAAATTGAGTCGCACAACAACTGTTTTGTATAATGTTCATTTTAATAGTGTTGTTAATTGGTCATGTTAGTGAGACCCTTTGAGAGTTTTTGCGGGTTAGAATTGTTCTGCGGACTTAAATCGTCATTGTAGGATCTTGGTTTTCACAAACACATCATCAAGCATAAGGATATGCGTATGGTTTGAGGTTTTAGAGAGGGAAAGTGGAAGATGGGATCCTTTCTAGAGAAAAGTAAACAAAAGAAAGAAAGGTTAGATTAGAATGAAGATCCAACCTCTACCTTGGAAGGTAGAGGTATATATAGTACATACTACACGTCCTCCTTCGATTGTGGATCGTGCATACAAGATGGGTAAAGACCCGTCCGTCCTCCACGGTGTTACTCTAAACTAATAACTAAACTAATAAACACGTAAATAACGATGTGTCTACGAGCTAACTTGTGCTAGACTATAGTTGGGGTGACCGACACTTCACAATGGATTTTCTGAATCCTAACAATCTCCCCCTAAGGGAGGTCACCCAATGATTTACATTTCGAATCCTAGCATTCTATTTTGTCTTATGTTCTGAGCTCGTAGACTTTGATTCTTCAATTCCGCAATCTTTGTGCTTAAGCAGTGACTCTTCATAGTCCGATAATTTTGTACTTTCAGTGGAGGTCTTTGAACTGATCCACATCTTGATGATCTTTGATCTTTCTGTGATATCATCAGCCACAGTAAATCTCTGGATCATCCTTTTGTTCTATCACCATTAAGTGATGTTGTGACATTCGGACCGACATGCTTACACTTTCTAGATCATGAAATCTTTTCATCAAAGTAGCGGAAGCTTTACTGGTTCATGATATTTGTAGCTATCAGAGCCAGGTTTTGTAGATTAGCACTTGTCATGATTTCTTTAATTAAGTGTGGATGCTGTGAGCATGTGGCTATGGAATGACTTCTCATTCGATCACCGCAACCACGGGTGTTCCCGCATAAAGCAGCTTAGCAATAAAGTGCACAAAAGTGTCTTTGATCACTTTTGTTGAATTGAGTGCACGCCCACGGTTCCCGTTGATCAAGAATGTATTGTCCGTGATCGGTATAATTCAAGAATCTCCTTGACGGGGTTTCACTGTGTTCTAGCCGTTCTCAAACCGAACGCCTCAAAGAAGACAACACGGAGTGAGTGAATCAAACAAATTAAGATTTACTTGATTGATAGAAATGATTTGAAAACAATCGCGTATTGCTTAAGAGAAAGATTTTTGCAATACGACGAAGGTTTAGAAGAAGAAATCAATTTTCAATCATAAATACCCTTTTATTTTGAAAACATAATACACAGTCGAAGTGCTAGAGAAAAGAGTTTTTGAGCACAACGACCGTTTTTTCAAAGGTATCCGTCAATCCATTTTCTTGGACCAGGATTGATTCAATAATGAATCGCCCCATTGATTAAGTCCAGATGTCACAAGCAAGTCTTGGCAATACCACAAGGATAAAGCGTAGGACTCTCAAAATATATTCTCACATTCCACATTGTGTGAAACTGTGAGTCTTCAAGAATAATGTGTCCTAATGAGATATTGTGGATGATCTCTTAGCTCTAGACTCAATTGTGCACATTTGGTTTCCTATGCCGGACACTAGGGAGAGGGTCTCCTTCTTTAATATCAACAATCTCTAAGAGAAAGTCGATAGATTATGTAGGTTCCCCGTGAGAATGAAACAAGTCCTTTTAAGAGAACTTGAGTAGCTTGGGAAGCTTAGTGCAAGCGTCCATCGGGTCCATGACGTCTTGTCTTCAATACCGGCGCTGCCTTAGTAACCACCAGAGCATATGTATTGAACCCGGTTTCTACCCTAAGGTTGAATTATTGAGGCTATTTCTTTTCACCATTTTCACATTCCAATTCTTTTTCATTCTTCAACCCTTCGATTAACGAGACTTCATTACTAGAACCTTGTTGGGTTTCCAAGACTAGCTCTGCCTCGATCGGCACTCTTCCCATATTCTCATTTTCTCCTTTTTTCAATATACCTAAGGACTCTACACTATCTAGTGGATTGTCCTCGGTAGATCCCTCCGCTCTGGGCCGGATCGTGGGAACTAATACCTAACCTTATCATCCTTATAGCTCCATTATCTTGTGCTTAAACCAAGAACATCTTGTCCTCAAGTATTCTGCATTTTGAGGACGTTTTGGTTGAGTGCGGTTCCTAGCAATGTGCCCTTCTCCACCACAGTTGTAGCACTTGATTAGTTTTACTTGACCCTGAGCCATGTTCCTTCCACGATTCTGATTTCCCATATATCCACCACCAACACCAACATTCCTATAACCAGCACCTACATTCCCTTGTCCATTGTGTGGAAGATAATCATTCTGTCTTCTTTGCACATTTTGCACCACCACCTTTCCGTCTTTCACAGTAGCATGATTGTGAATATTTGATGCAGCTCTGAGATGATTGTTGGTATGTGGGGTGAGATTCAAGTTTTGCTTGACCATAAGAGCCACTTGATTGATGAAGTGTTCCATGACTGCCTTAGAATCAGGAGGCTTATACCCACAATCAGGAATGAGCTTATGGTTACCATTTCCAGTGGGTATGACTTGTGATGCTTTGGAAGTAATCCCTACATTAGTGTAGAATGCAGTTGAATCATTAGAAGAGCTTGATTCTCCAGCATTGGTCTTGAACTTTTCCATGATCATTCGCTCAAATACAGCATGTTTCTCATTTTATAGCAAATAAGCATATAGTTGCTCATAGTTGGTGTTCTTCAATCCTTTGTTAAGCTTGACAGCTGTGACAAATTTGTTCCATTTGGGGGTCATGTTGTTTACAAACTTTGAGTTTAGCTGGATATTTGGCATTGTCATTTTGATATTCCTCATATCATTTACAAGCTTGTGAAATCTGACATGATATTCAGTCACACTTTCCCTTGGTATCATTTCAAAGTTCTCAAAGTCATCATACAATTGAGATTCCCTATCTTCTTGAGTCAGTTCAGAACAAAATAGAAGCATCTTAACATTGTCCCAAACAACCTTAGCTTCAGTGTTGTGATTGATCAGCTTGTAGATGTCTTTCGGTAGACCTTGGAGAACAATGTTTGAAGCTCTGATGTCTGCATCGTATCTTTTCTTCTCCTTATCAGAAAGCTCATCATATTTCTTTGGTCTATCCAGTCCTAATGTCACAGAACCATCAGCGGCAGTTTCTAGGATGTCTCTGGTGATCTCAACTTGATATGGCCCTTCATCAATTGACTTAAGGATGTTAACCCCATTTTACTTTCCTAAGCAGTACCATCTGATTCTTTGTGACCAAGATTCATAGTCGGTTCTATCAAGCATGGAGGATTTAATATCGAACCTGCAGCTTGCACATCATCAAGAACTAAGACATGTTTAAATTCTACGGATTTTACAAATCTTTGATTTAACCGGGAAATAGATTCTTTCACGGGATTTTACAAAATCAAGAGATAAACCGTAAAACTTATACACTTAGGCGTAGAACACAGGCTTACGTGTAGACAGCAGCTTGGGCGTAGACTCAAGCTTATGCGTAGATAGCAGCTTACGCGTAGACAGAGTTTAGGCGTAGACAGAAGCTTACGTGTAGACTAAGACTTATGTGTAGACAAAAGCTTATGCATAGGCCTTTTAGGAAAAGGCTTAAGTTTAAGCGTAAAACAAAAGCTTAGTAGTAAGTACCTTATGCGCAAGGCCGGATGTAAAGGGGTACGACACGTGCATCGGCACAGGGCCACCAATGTCACACCCCCAAAATATCGCAGCGGAACGATAGTGTCATTGGGGTATAACGTCATAGCACAAAGTATGGATACAGAAAACGACCTCTATAATGAGACGTTTTGAAAAGTTTACCATTCGATAAATAAGTTAAAGTTTACACAACAAGAAATCACAAAGTTTGGTAATACATAAAGAGTTTACAAAACATGTCGAATGGTAATTATTAAAAGCACAAGACTCCAATGTATGCCATGCGACCCAAAAGCTCCATGAAATGCTATCACCTTAAGACCTGAGATAAACATGCTAAAAAGTGTCAACACAAAGGTTGGTGAGTTCATAAGTTTGTAATAAAATGATTTAAAATACTTTGAGAAATGTTCACACAAAGAAAGGCATTGTAAATCCACTCGGCCCAAGTTCCACCATACAAAATTTGCAACTGTGTGTTCACAACCCATTGCCTAATATAGAATGACAATCATGAATATGCAAAATAAGGTCGTTAAAGGTATAAATGTCACCACAAGGTCTTCCAACAACTCGTGTTGGGATGTTCCTCAACGCCACGCTGGGATGTATCCATAAAATGGCCTTCCAACATATAAATGCCGGATGTTCCTCCAACGACTCACGCTGGGCTGTATCCAATAATTGGCCTTCCAACATATAAATGTCGGGATGTTTGTTTAAGTCTAGTCATTACACGCACCCAGTCTAAAGTATAAGTAATGTTGTTTGGCAATAGAGTTTAAATGTTTTGATAAATAAGCATGTATCTCGCCCCAAATAGTTTATAAGAATTCAAACGAGTAAAAGTGGGGTATGAACTCACCTGGTGTGATTGATATGCTAACAAAATGAAGTGCACGAAAATGAGGCTCGAAAACTATCCGCGACCTAAAATGAATGTTATGACTTGAGTTATGATATGTTGTCGTGAATGAATAATTTGAAAACGTATCACCCAATATGCTACTCGAAAACTAGTTATATAAAAATAGTGTTACTTGAATGTGTGACGGTTCCATGTCAAAAATAATTACTTTTGAGATAATGGTAAAATGTAGTTAAAACTATGTAACGGTTTTAGTAATTGAAAATCGCTTTACATCGGACTTGGCGTAATATATACATAGGAAAACTAACTCGTTTTTAAGGTCCGTTTCCTCCGAACGTCCGCTTAAGCCCTCAAAACCTTGATTAAAAATCCGACAGCATACTAATGCTGGGAATAGTGTTTTCAAGACGTTTTTGACTCAAAGTTCGTTAACCATAACTCACTGCTTTAAGTCCGCTTTTCAAGTTCTTTATATCCACTCGAAGGTAATCAAGAGTACTAATATATTTTTAAACTTGGAGACTTCACAGAAATTTTAAGGCCACTGTTTGGTCAGTTAAAACTCGGAACTGCATGTACATTTTCCGGAAAATTGTAGTTTTAAATCGTAACTTGAAAACCACGATCTTTTCGTTATAACTCCGTTTTAGTCCGCTCAAAAGGCCACGCTCATAACTAAAAATCTATTTTCTAAATCTTTAATAAACTTATAAAATGACTAACTTTTCGGAAAAATTATAATTTCGACAGTAGCTTCGCGCTTATTTTAAACTTTACCATTTTATCTACTTGTTTAACCACAACTTCACCACAAAATCCCTTAATCTACTCATCACCAATCTTACTAGTAAAACAACTTCATTTGATCATAACCAAAATAAATATTTATTGTGAGGCTAAAAATATATATACAAACTTAAATAAACATATATAAAATTTATGTAACCATTTCCTCCAAAACCACAACTAGACTTTGATGATCCATTTTCAAACTTCTCATTTTATAAACTTTTAACTAGCACATGATTGTTATAAATATTTATATAGTACATATGGGTGATAATCTTGGATGATAATGAATAAAATCACAACAAATCAAATATGACCATGAGGACTTCATGAAAATGTATGAAATATATATATATATATATGAAAAGGAAAAAGATGAAGTTTCATGCTTACAAATTGCTTGATGAGGTTTATGATCAAGGATTAAGCTTAAACACCCTAGGTTTTTATTTCAAAACCTAAAACAAGAGTGTATCTAGGTTGTGTAGAACTTGATTAGAAAATTTTTGATGATCACTCCATGATCTCCTTATGGTGGCCGGATTTTTGAGAGGAAGAAGAAGAGAGAAGAACTTGACTTTACACCTTGAATAATTGTGTTGAATGAGTAAAAGTCTTGGAGTGTGTAAGTATATAAATAAAAAGATCTTGCATATCTAGTTGAATCATGTATTTAATGATACATATACATATATTTATTATTATTATTATTATTATTATTATTATTATTATTATTATTATTATTATTATTATTATTATTATTATGTAAATGTATAAGTGTAAGTTATGTAAAGTTACTTGAAAGTAAGTAGTAACTTGTAGTATTGTTAAATAAGATTAGTAAGTTGTATACACATTTGAATATTTAAGGTAGCGTTAGATAAAAATAAATTTTCACGGGTCAAGATAGAATATATTGTAGTCATAAAATTATAAAAATACATTTCTTGCAAAATTTGAGTGAAATAATAATTATCGTAGTAGTTTTAAGAAAACCGTCGTAATAATATAAATTTAACAATTTATATACCAAATAAATTTAAAACACCGGGATACTCATTATATTACTTTTATAATCTTAATATGAGTATTAAAATATATTGGAATAATTTTTGGAAGTATTGAATCAATTGTTCAAAATAATTAATTACGCGATAGCGTTTATTTAATAAGAAAATAACGTGTAATGTAAAATGCAAAACCATGCACGAACCGTTATGAAATGATGAATATGGAATATGAGAAATGACCGGAAATTGAGAATTGTGACATTCTTCCCCTGATAGAGGAATCGCGTCCTCATGATTCAATCGTTGATACTTAAAGTTCTACCCTTAGGTTTAGAGAAATCGAATGTATGGTCAAAGTGCTTATGCCAAAACTTACGCGTCTAGGTTTCTTATCTAAGGAGACTCACCGAATCAATAATATGGTGGATCACTTAATGGTCTAGGAAAACGTACGATTCGCATTGCGGGCTTCCTCGGTCCCTATATAGAATGCTCGACCTCGGGGTGGACTGATATTGAGTACGTGGTTTGGGTTATTTCCTTCAATTGCCACGACTAGAGGAGCTTGCATCGGTGGCTTATTCAACTGAGGACAATTATTCCGGTAGTGATTCGGGTGTTGCACTCGTAGCAAGTCCTTTGGTTATTTCTCATGTTGCCCGTGTTAACCGTTGTTATTGGTCTTGCACGCCTCTCAATCAGCTTGAAAATGACTCGACCGATTGCATAATGTACATAAGCGGCGGTGGCTTGGACTTGGGTGATGATAAGCACATTTAGCACATTTGGGATGTGTGCCGCATACTCTCTTTGTTCGAGCATCAGCTGCCACAAAACTCTTGCCCTTTTGTTGTCTCGCTACCACGCCTATCTCGCTTATTCGACCCACTTGCTTCCTTCCTCTTATCAACGCTCTTCAAAGTACCATTTCTAACCATCTCGCTCATCGTGGTTCCCGCCTCAGATTGCACTTTGTATTGTAGACGGTTCGCTTGTTTTCACAGTTCCACGGATTTCGGGACAAGACCATATATGTACCTCGAGATTCTCTTGGACCTCGGGGGTAACTAGATGAGGAACTAGTCCGGCTAACTCATGAAATCGGTGCATGTAGGGCTGCGTGACCACCCCTATCATGGAGTGGTGATAAAATTCATCCTCCGGTTTAGCATTTCATTGTCCGGCAAGACTCTCTTCAATAACGCCTTAAATTCGTCCCAAGTCATGCCTATAGTCGCTTCTTCGCCCCTAGCTCAGTAGTGTGTGTTCCACCATGTTAATGCCTTCCACGATAGCAAACAAGCAAGATACTTCACCCTCGATGTGTGGCACAATTGTCGATGTCGATCATCGACTCATCTTCTCTACCCATCGAGTATAAGCCAAAGCACCTCCTATACCATCAAACTCCATGTGTTTGCATGCCGAAAATTCCTTATATGTGCATCCATTACATTGTTGTTGTGGTTGTTAGTGTTGTTGTTGTTACGCCAACCACATTGTTGGTGTCGCCAAGATCGCCCTTCCGTTCCGTGGTTTCCGAGTTATTCATATGAATTCCAACTTGTGTGACAATAGTGGGAAGCAAGATTTGAAGTTGTTGAGCGATGATGGCGGCAAAATCGTGGTTTCCGCCGATGTTGTTGTCATTGTTACCCATGTCGCTACCGCTTCTCTACCTCCACGCCCACCGTCATTCCACCCGCAGTGCCGTACCACCTCGGCCAAGGTCTTTGCGTGTTACCTCTTTGGTGCCATGATCTCGCAAGGGAAAGAACCGTTGAATTCCCGGTGTCTATACTTAACGTCCTCAAACATAATATCACGCCACAAATTGGTTCCTAGGTGTCCACATCGATCTACGTATCACGTGGTCGCGATATGTCCACGTGAGTCGTGACGCATTTATAATTATGTTGGCCACCATAATTATAATTGCCTCATTTCACACGCGTACATACCACCAAGCATACATGTTTCGGCGATTGTTGTTACTGAAATAGATAGCCATTCTATCATCCGATTCTAAACGGTGAAGGAGGGATTTAGGGTAGGTATCTAGGAAGAGTCGCACTTGGTGTATGGGAAATTCCGTTAGGTGCTAAAGTCACGATGAGGTTTAGTCGCCAACAGTTCCCAAAGTATCCTCAAGAGAACTCCCATCCTCGGGCAAAATCATCAAATCTATACAGCTATATAGTAACACTTATTTAGCTCGATCTCGTGTCTCATCAAACAAGAACCGTCACGAGATCAAGTTAGATAAGTGTTTATTATCGAGCTCCATATCTCGGGTGACTCAACTAGATTTTGGGACTCCCCTATCGGTACAAGGAAACCATGCTATCTAATGAGGTGGGTCTAGACGAAATTCTTAAGAAAACATATGCTTGCGAAAAGTGTGTAAGGCGATAGGAAACGAAAGGATCGACGTGAGAGCGGTTATAGTCTAGGAACTAAAATGAAACCTAGTTCTCTATAACCAAGTCTCGATACTAATCATTACACCCCAAAATATCGCAGCGAACGATAGTGTCATTGGGGTATAACGTCATAGCACAAAGTATGGATACGTGAAACGACCTCTATAATGAGACGCTTTGAAAAGTTTACCATTCGATAAATAAGTTAAAGTTTACACAACAAGAAATCACAAAGTTTGGTAATACATAAAGAGTTTACAAAACATGTCGAATGGTAATTATTAAAAGCACAAGACTCAATGTATGCCATGCACCCAAAAGCTCCATGAAATGCTATCACCTTAAGACCCGAGATAAACATGCTAAAAAGTGTCAACACAAAGGTTGGTGAGTTCATAAGTTTGTAATAAAATGATTTAAAATACTTTGAGAAATGTTGACACAGCAAATGCATTGTAAATCCACTCAGTTCCAAGTTCCGCCCATACAAAATTTGCAACCTGTGTGTTCACAACCCATTGCCTAATATAGAATGACAATCATGAATATGCAAAATAAGGTCGTTAAAGGTATAAATGTCACCACAAGGGTCTTCCAACAACTCGTGTTGGGATGTTCCTCCAACGCTCACGTTGGGATGTATCCATAAAAATGGCCTTCCAACATATAAATGCCGGGATGTTCCTCCAACGACTCACGTTATCGTATCCAAATAATTGGCCTTCCAACATATAAATGTCGGGATGTTTGTTTAAGTCTAGTCATTACACGCACCAGTCTAAAGTATAAGTAATGTTGTTTGGCAATAGAGTTTAAATGTTTTGATAAATAAGCATGTATCTACGCCCAAATAGTTTATAAGAATTCAAGCGAGTAAAAGTGGGGTATGAACTCACCGTGTGATTGATATGCTAACAAAATGAAGTGCACGAAAATGAGGCTCGGAAACTATCCGCGACCTAAAATGAATGTTATGACTTGAGTTATGATATGTTGTCGTGAATGAATAATTTGAAAACGTATCACCCAATATGCTACTCGAAAACTAGTTATATAAAAATAGTGTTACTTGAATGTGTGACGGTTCCATGTCAAAAATAATTACTTTTGAGATAATGGTAAAAATGTAGTTAAAACTATGTAACGGTTTTAGTAATTGAAAAATCAGTTTACATCGGACTTGACGTAATATATACATAGGAAAACTAACTGCGTTTTAAGGTCCGCTTTCCTCCAAACGTCCGCTTAAGCCCTCAAACCTTGATTAAAAATCCGACAGCAAACTAATGCTTTGGGAATAGTGTTTTCAAGACGTTTTTGACTCAAAGTTCGGTTAACCATAACTCACTCGTTTTAAGTCCGTTTTCAAGTTCTTTATATCCACTCAAGGTAATCAAGAGTACTAATATATTTTAAACTTGGAGACTTCACGAAATTTTAAGGCCACTGTTTGGTCAGTTAAAACTCGGAACTGCATGTACATTTTCCGGAAAATTGTAGTTTTAAATCGTAACTTGAAAACCACGTATCTTTTTCGTTATAACTCCGTTTTAGTCCGCTCAAAGGCCACGTTCATAACTAAAAATCTATTTTCTAAATCTTTAATAAACTTATAAAAATGACTAACTTTTCGGAAAAATTATAAATTTACAGCAGCTCCGCTTATTTTAAACTTTACCATTTTTATCTACTTGTTTAACCACAACTTCACCACAAAAATCCCTTAATCTACTCATCACCAATCTTACTAGTAAAACAACTTCATTTGATCATAACCAAAATAAATATTTATTGTGAGGCTAAAAATATATATACAAACTTAAATAAACATATATAAAATTTATGTAACCATTTCCTCCAAAAACCACAACTAGACTTTGATGATCCATTTTTCAAACTTCTCATTTTATAAACTTTAACTAGCACATGATTGTTATAAATATTTATATAGTACATATGGGTGATAATCTTGGATGATAATGAATAAAATCACAACAAATCAAATATGACCATGAGGACTTCATGAAAATGTATGAAATATATATATATATGAAAAGGAAAAAGATGAAGTTTCATGCTTACAAATTGCTTGATGAGGTTTATGATCAAGGATTAAGCTTAAACACCCTAGGTTTTTATTTCAAAACCTAAAACAAGAGTGTATCTAGGTTGTGTAGAACTTGATTAGAAAATTTTTGATGATCACTCCATGATCTCCTTATGGTGGCGGATTTTGAGAGGAAGAAGAAGAGAAGAACTTGACTTTACACCTTGAATAATTGTGTTGAATGAGTAAAAGTCTTGGAGTGTGTAAGTATATAAATAAAAGATCTTGCATATCTAGTTGAATCATGTATTTAATGATACATATACATATATTTATTATTATTATTATTATTATTATTATTATTATTATTATTATTATTATTATTATTATTATTATGTAAATGTATAAGTGTAAGTTATGTAAAGTTACTTGAAAGTAAGTAGTAACTTGTAGTATTGTTAAATAAGATTAGTAAGTTGTATACACATTTGAATATTTAATGTAGCGTTAGATAAAAATAAATTTTCACGGGTCAAGATAGAATATATTGTAGTCATAAAAATTATAAAAATACATTTCTTGCAAAATTTGAGTGAAATAATAATTATCGTAGTTTTTAAGAAAACCAGTCGTAATAATATAAATTTAACAATTTATATACCAAATAAATTTAAAACACTGGGATACTCATTATATTACTTTTATAATCTTAATATGAGTATTAAAATATATTGGAATAATTTTTGGAAGTATTGAATCAATTGTTCAAAATAATTAATTACGCGATAGCGTTTATTTAATAAGAAAATAACGTGTAATGTAAAATGCAAAACCATGCACGAACCGTTATGAAATGATGAATATGGAATATGAGAAATGACCGGAAATTGAGAATTGTGACAACCAACCAAGTAGGGCCACCAAATTTGAAGTCCTTTATTATATATGTATAGTATTTTGTTATTGTATATAAGACATTGAGGACTATCATTTATATACCGTAATATGATAGTTAGTTTTTTATGGGTCCAATAAGGCTTTGAGGCCCAAATTCCAATAGTATTAATAGAAAAACGTGTCCCATTAGATAAATAAAAAACGATTCTAGCAGTTTGGAGAGATACCATATTGCGGCAATATTCTTTTACGGTCACTCCTATTATCTTCAATTTGTAATAGTTTTGCCAATAAGCTCTCTGGTAACGTTTTAAACTTAACTTTTATATTAAGATTTTTGTTTTTTAGAATACAATTTTTTAATCTTTTATGTTTCAAGTTTAACCGTTAATTGTATAGCTACTCATTAATTGGATTAGTTATTTACTTTTATCATAATAAAAGGTAGCACTAAAGTCTGTAGTACTTATTAGATATTTGTTGTTATTGTTTTTATGTGTTTTAAAAATCATGGCACCTAAATAGAGAAAACACGCATATGGATATTCAAAACGTTTAAATAAAAGAAAAATCGAAGAGTCAAATAAAAAATAATTTGGGTCTATGCATAAATACGTTAAAAGAAAGTCAAATGTTACAAGCGAGAATCTAAATGTTGATACTAACAATAGTGACAATGATATTTTTACGTATTATCAATGGATATTTTTATTTATATTTTTACTTTTGGTATTTAGTGGGGCCTCCGTGTTGTCATAGCACAGGGCCACCGAAATTAACGAGACGGCCTAAGCCTAAGCCTAGGCGTAAGACAAGCTTTTGCGTAAAAGAAGGCTTAGGCATAAAGAATTTACTCGTAAGCTTTTATGCTTATGCGTAAATGTAGGGTTTTACCCAAAAAAAATCCGTTACACTTATTCCAGTGTAAAAGATATCCAAAGTCGAAGTGTTTTCAGGCTAATCCAAGCAAGAAAACACTGAGTAAACCAACAGATTTGAAGATCACGTGAAGAACACCTTACGCATAAGATTAGGGTTTTCTTATGCGTAGGAAGCACCAAAAATACCAAACGCTATTTTTATGATCAAAACCGTTTAGCAAACCAAATTATAATGATGAAACAACCTTAAAAACACCAAAACAACAAGACTTGAAGATCCAAACCACTTATCACCCTTACGCGTAGGGTAGTATACCCGTATCAAAACTCGTATAAAAACCAATAAAAACACATAAAGTTAGAACCTTTTTGCAAGAAACTGAAATTTTAACACTTAATAAACCTTAACCCATAAGAATCTTGAGTTTTTAAGTGTAAAATTTAGTGCTTTAAGCATACCAAAAACCTTATGCGCAATACCCACTCGTATACCAAAAGCTACGCGTAACAACAAACCAACCTTTAACCCAAATATAACTATCAAACCAAGAACATGAGAGATGGATGATCAAACCATGGCTCTTGATACCATTTTTAGCATTTTGGTTTATCACAAACACATCATAAGCACAAAGGGTTATGCGTAAGGTATGGTTTAGAGAGAGAAAGTGGGAGAGAATGGGAAGCTTAGTGAGACAAAGAAAAATGAATTATGAAAGCTCCATGCATAAAGTAAAATGGTCGGTCTTTTGGTATAGTTCATCTTCCTTGAAACCAATTGAAAAATCATTTGAAAAATCAATCAAGGTACTTGTGATATAATATCAAAGCATTTTGTACCTCAATTGTTTTGATCATTTAGAAATGCTCCCCCTCAACATATGCATATGATTTTGAAGTTGTTTTGCACATGGAGGCAAGAGTTCTTTGAAATATATTCTTGATCACAATTTCCTTAGGAAAAGCCTTTTGATTTTCTTGGTAAATTCTCCCCCTCAATATGTGCGTTGGATATTTGAAATTCATTTTGCACATAGAGGCAAGAGGGGATTTTTTTTGAAGTACATCCACGATCACACAAGCCATTAAGAAAACCATTGAAAACTCAATCAAGATGCTTATGTTAAAACATAGAAATCATTGTACCTTGATAGTTTATTTTCTTTTGAAATGCTCCCCCTCAATATGTGCTTAGAGATTCGAAAGCGTTTAACACATATGGGAGAGCAACATGCACATTTGAATCAAAACGATCACCTTTTATCAAATTTCATATTAAATCACAAATTCTCCCCCGATCAAAAATATCAAGCCCTTTGAGATTTTGGATCCCAAGTGATTTAATTAGGTTTAGAAGACATGGGAGAACTTGTGGCCTGGTTTAAATACTCATATTGTTTTTGGATAAATGCTCCTCCTCAATCATGTGCATCATGTATATGAAATCGTTTGGCACATGGAGGCAGGAGTGCCTTTGAAGGACTAAAACCAATTCACGATCTCTCCCCCGATCAAAAATTTCAAACCATTTGAGATTTGTGATCCCAATTGATTTAAATCATTTAGAAAAATTTGGGGAAAGACGTGGCATGATTTAATTTTGAAAATTGACTGATAAGGACCAATTTTAGACATTAAAGATTGTTAGTATCAGGTATGATAGTTTTAAGAGATCTTTTTAAGAAAAATAAAACAATTTCACAATCAAACAAGAACAGAAAAAATTTCATTTTGAAAGATCTTTGAGTTTTAAAGAAAATCATACCATGACATAACATTAAATCTTTAGATCACCACTTATTTTGTACAAACGGACTTGATAGATGAAATATCATTTGAAAATATTTCATTTGAAATCACTCTCCCCCTCAATCCATGACATTAGTCGTTGATTGAGTGACTTTAGTTTAAAATGAAGTCCGGTTGATTTCCAAAATTTGAGTTCAATTCAAAAAACAATATTTTTCCATTTTCAAAACAATATTTTTCAAAGTTTTAGAAAAATGGTATCATCACTATTATACCTGCACAAAGATACGTTAGGTGGATGAGCTGCTTTTGTTGTTGTTGCTCGAGGTTTGGAAGAAAACCATCTGTTGATGCAGTGAGACTTCTTTCGTTGCATTTTTTCATGCCAACTCTCCATAGAGGCCAAATTAAGCTCCGTTTCTTCATTTGATGATGAAGAAAACCATCTGCTGATGTAGTGAAACCTCTTTACGTTGCATTTTATCATGCCAACTCTCCACAGAAGTCAAATTAAGCTCCGTTTCTTCATTTGTCAACCCAAGATATAGTTACCCTTTCCTTTCGGCATCCAATCATCTTCATATGTGGGATCCGGTCGAAACATTCTTATATACCAATATACCGCATACGTTAGTGAACACACATCTGTATATATGGTGGTCGACATCACCCAAACAAAGAATCGACTAATAAAAGTCAATGCAACATATCAATCGGATCATACAAATGTATGGGAATAATGTGTTTATCAAACTCTGATCATCTAATCCTAACAATCATATCCTGGGCACCTAGTCCTTAAACGTAGGTTAACATGTTTTACATTTAAGTATATAGGATAATTAGATAAGTCCGTTAGAAGATATAGATTTGAAAACATTCTCCCCCTCAATCAATGACTCATTTTCTGAAAAGTTTAAAAGCGCTGAAGTCATTGATTGAGTTTGCAAGTTTTTTTTAATGAAAACTCTGATTCTGATTGATTTTTCAAACAACTCATTTACCACCATTTAGTTAAAACAAATATTTTTCTGAAGAATTTTTGAAGGAAAAATATTTGAGTAGGAACAGCAGTCCTTCGACATACTTTCCTCATTTTGTTTTAGGATAAGTGCACGATATTTTTGAAAATATGTTTAGCGCAGCACTTTCCTCTTTTTTAAAGAACGAGTTGCTATCTGAAATAATAGCAAGCCATAGTTTTAAGCACGGGTTACAGTCTGAAGTAACTGTAAGCCATAGTTTTAGACATGTTTTGAAAAAGAATATTTACACCTCCTGCTCGAACTTCATCTATGGTCTCGTGTGTTGATCCCAGTTGAGCAAACGATCCTTTATAGAAAATGACTTAACAAAGACTTATTAAGTATCACGCAGAATTTAATACTTAATCTTAAGAAGAAGAACAATAAACATTCAACACCTCAATATTATTATTAATACGAATACTCTAACCAGTATTAGGGTTTTACAACCTTGAAGTGTATCGGCCTTAGATATAAAACATATGTCTATCTAATCTAACCTATGACCTCCTTTTATAGGCTAAGGAGTCCTTTACATAATACAATACGTAACCTACAAGATAAATATCTTTTCCATATTTATCTAATACAAAATATTAAACCGACTATACAAGACTAGCAGTGGTTACAATACAATATCCGAGGTTACATAATACTACTAGCCGCGGTTTATCTTCAGTAGTGGATTCATTCTTCTGTCCGTGGTTTCATCAACTCTATCCGTGGTTCCAACACTTAGAATAATTCATGATCAAAGGAACCTAAAACCCAAAAATCCTCCCCTAAACTTGATACATTCAAATAGAATTCTCAAGTTTCCTTTAAGCTCAAAACACCTGAATCGGAGGATGTAGCCAAACACTTACTAGATTTAATAATGTTCTCATACTTCAGCAACAAATTGTAAGCTTGACCATCATAGGGCATCAACATCTTTAAACCACCAGGCTTCACCATCGGAGTAATAACTCCTGGATACTTATTCAGTTGAGGATAATCACCTTCTACAAGCATATGAATAACTTCTCCAGAAACAGTTAACACATGAACTCCACAAGTTTGATATAAAAACCATCTTGTAACTTGACCATTATATAGTCCTTTCCATTCAGGTTCATCATGAGTAGGTTCAAACAAAATCTTCAAGTGATGATAAGCCATTCTCTCATGATAATCATCTGGATGAACATCACCAAACTTATCTTTGTAAAGCTTCCAAAGAATCATTAAATCATCTCTATCCAGATATTGAAGCATCTGTGAAAATTTAATAAACTCAGAAACTTCATTACTGACTCTTTGAATTTTCCAACATCCTTCACTTCCATTAAGCTCAAATTCATAAGAGATAATTTGATTACCATCTTCATTCACTTTCATTATTTTTGAACCAGATGTCTCCTGAATCTCATATTTTCTCTTTTGTCTACTTTGAATCCACTCTTCTTCTTTTTCAGAATTCATTGGTCTAAAATCATCATTATTAATCCTCATACACATCAGATATAGCTCATGAATTCTCTCAAATGAACATTTACTAAGATTTTCAGAAATATGTATGCCTGAATTTTTAATAATCTTCATCAGTACATTCCTCATCTCACGTATTGTGGGAGGTTTCTTCCTTTTAACTTGCTTCTTTTCCTTACTGATCCTCCTCGCCCATTCACCCAAGATTCTAGCTCTTTCATCATCATCTAACAATGCCCATTCTTGAGCAGTATACTCATCCTGTATTAGATTAGAAGCTTGAAGATAGTTTTGTGTTTCATACCATTTAGCTAACCATTTCTGAGTAGCCTCCTCCTCTTCTTGCTTTTCTTTCTCTGCAGCTGCTTCCTCTTCAGCTTGTATACTTCTTGTATACTCTTCATCATAAGCAATCTATTCTTCTCTACTTTTAGACTTTAACTCTGGTTCAGCAATCTCTTTACCCTTTCCAATGTCTGGTTGATCCACCTTCTTCTTCAAAGGCTCACCAATAACTAAACTTTTACCTTTGGGTTTGGTTGCAGTAGATTTAAGAGATAGTGAAACAGGTGCAATGATGGGTGTAGGGATAGATGAGGTTTTTGTTAGATTGATCAATGTACTTGCAGCTTTTTTCTCAACTTCTTTTGATTTAGGTGGTGATATAGAGGTGGTTGTAACAATTGTAGAAGTGGTTATGATAGCAAGGGGTATGATTACCTTATCTGAAACTGCAGCAGTGGTTTCAAGAATACTAGCCATGGTTGCAGACACACTATCAGTGGTTGTGTCCTGCATCACCTCACCTTCTACCACAGTCTTCAATACTTCAAGAACAGCTTCATTCCCATCTTTATCAAATACCAAGAATTTTTCTGCTTGATCTCCACTATCCACATCCTCATCCAAATGCACATCTACAGCCTCCCCTGAATTCATGCCTTCACTCCTCCCTTGTTTGGTTACATTCTCCATATTCACAGCTGGAGAGGAGTCCACCATCTTTTTCATCTTCCTCATATGCCTTAAAACAGCAACCCCAGGTCTTCTTACTTTCTCCAAAACAAACATCCTATGCTTCAGCCTCCTAATTTCTTTACCCTGAAACACAGCCAACTCTTGAAGACTTGAGATTGTATCCTCCATTTTAGTACATTTAGCCATCAATTCATTAAGACGTTCAAGAATATCCTCCCCACTTCGACCTGTGTTAACTGGTCCGAGAGGTGGTTCATTGGAAAAGTCATCATGTACCAGCTTAGGAGCCGTCAATTCGGTTTCATGTTCCAAACTATCCTCATCACTTGAGTGTGTTAATCGCTCAGAGGTGAATCCTTGGATAAAGTAAACATAGCACCAGACCTTGCCTGATCATCTATGCACCCTGATTAAGCCATTTGGATAGGGATTCCTCCACCTGTGTTAAGTTCCAAGGAACTCTCCACATTAGGAGTTGCCAAAGGTTGGGTCTTAATGATTTTTCCACTATCCTGACCATGATCTAAGCATGAATCAGTAGTGGAAGCCCTCCCAATCATGTCACCTCCACACCGTGTGACAGCCTCATGAACAACATCACTAACACCAGCCTGAGGTAGCTTGGTGCCCTTCTTTCTCCTAGTCCATAAGATCGGTTTAACAGTGGTTTGGGTTTGACTAGAAGTGGGTTGAGATTCACTAACAGTGGGAACAAGTGCACTATCAGTGGGTTGAGGTGTACTAGCAGTGGGTTCAGGTTCTATGGGTTGGGAATCAAGACCTTCATTAAACTCAGGAATAGCAGGCAAAGTAAGCATATGGGGTTTAATAGCAGGCAAATTAAACTGGATCAATACTTCATGTTGGATCGATGTACTCTAACCAAACTAACTTAAATAGCTTGTTAAGGTTTAATAACCTCGGATAAATCCTAAGTTATTAACAAAGAAACACTGAGCAAACTCTATTAAGTATGCGGAATTTACTTAACAAAGCTAAGAAGAATAACTTTAACTTTGAACGATTTTATTAATAACTCTAACTCTGCTTATTATGCAGATCTTTAACAACTCTAATAATATCAAACTTCTCTCTAAAACTCTAATAAAATCACGTACATCCTATGCCAATCTAGGGGTCCTTTTATAGGCTCAAGGATACCCTAGTTGGTTTACAAATTGTATCCTTGTACGCCAAGTAATCTAATATATTATATTATAGAATTATAAGAGTTTCTATAAACGAATAAAACAGTTCTTTGTTCTTGCGATTGCTTTGATTGGAATCACTCCTAAACCTTAATTCAAGTGTTAGTTACTCATATGTAATAGGTAGCTTATTATGGCCTTTATGTTTGTTTAAGGTCAAGCTTATGTAGAAGGCCCATAAGCTTAGGCCCATGTCCAATAAGGAAAAGGGAAGGAGTAGGAGTGTTGCCCTAGCTCCTTGCCTATAAATACTCTTGTATAACCTCACTGAGGGTTGGTTGTTCAATGCATTTCTCTTTCACATACTCTACGCTTAACCATCTCAGTTTATACGCGTGTGTGTGTGTATTGTTCATCCGCCTCTCTATCTCCTCTCTATCTCTTTCTATTAAGCTTGTGTTGTAAAACTAGTGACCTAACAAAGGTATCAATCGCCTACTAGTTGGGTGAATCGTTATTGTTTTGAAGTGGGTTTTGGTCCCACGCGTAAACTAACGTGATACTTTGGTTCGCTTAAAAACTCGCTTTTTACACTTTTAATCCAAGATTCTTGTACTTTCAATGTTTTAAGGTGTTAAAATAATCGCTTTTGGCAAAAGTTTCAAACTTTACGCGGATCAACGCTTTTAAACTTGTTTTTAACGAGGGTTTCATTCTACGCATAACTGCTTTTAGACGCTTGATCATCAAGTTTCACACTTTTGTGTTATTTTGGTGATATTGAAGCTATTTCATCACAAAAATCGGTTTAGAAACATCTTTGGGCAAAAGTCACTTTACGAGTAGAACTACGCCGTATCAAAACCCTAGTTCTACGCCAGAACTTTATCCTTGGTTTGATCTTCGCCATGGTTTACTCCGTGTTTTCTTGCTTGGATAAGCCCGAAAAACGTCGACTTTGGATATCTTTTGCACCGTGATAGTGTAAAAGATCACTTGGGATAAAACCCTAAAATTACGATAAGATAAAGCTTACGCCAGAGAAAATCCTACGATAAGATTTATCTTACGCCTAAGCTTAGTCTTACGATAAGGTAATCCCACGCCTAAGTTTTCTACGCCTAACTTTGTGTCTTACGCATAACTTTAGTGTCTTTTCCCTACTTACGCAGAAGCTAAACCTACGCAGAACTCTTGATTGTTACGCGTAACTTTGGTGTTTTTACGCATAAGTGCTACTTGGTTTATTGTGATTTCTACGCCTAAGGATACTTCATCAACAAAGGTTCATTCGACTACAAAGATCCATCAACACAAGTTATCAAAAAAAATAATAAAAATTTTTTAGGGAGACTAAACGCTCAATTTTACGAGATTCAAATTTTGGTTTAATCTGAAAATTTTGGTCAAAATTCAAATTTTGGGCCCAAATTCAAATTTTTCGTAAAATTTAAGGCCAAAATTGTCATAACTCAAATTTTTCTTACAACCTTAGAATTGAATTTTATAGTGAATTTCAAATTTTGAGAGTCAAAATTTTCAAAATTATTTTGGAGGAAATTGCAATTCACTATATCGACCTTCCGTGTGCTATATCGACTTTGCACCTTTTCTTCTCTTTGATTCTTCCGCAGGGAGTGAAATGGATTCGATCATAAAGATCCATTTGTGGCATTGAAAGAAGGATACATGGCTCGCTCGCATTGAAGCGCCGACATCATCAAATTCCCGATATCCCGCAATGCAAGGTGAAAGAGTTGATGTACATGAAAGGAATGCTCAAATGGACGTTGAGAATGTTGTGATTATCGCAATCGCTTGTAATGCGGACAATGAGGTTGTAGCATTGAAAAGCAGATGACAAAGCAGCAGATCCGAGAAGATATCATACTTAACTACGACACCGAGCCCAACTGTGACGAAGAACAAATGGTCGAGGAAGATATCTTACCCACCTATGACACCGATACGTAATGTATGGTCGAGGTACAATCCATCGTTGATCATATTCTCGATCGCAAATGCGACACAACATACCGAGCAACCCGAATTTAGTAATGAAGGAGAGGTTGACCAGTGTGTTGCACAATGTCCGCATAACTATCTCATGTCCGAGCCCTTACTTGTTAACAATTCAACTCGAAACGTCAAATCAAACTCTTGAATCAAAACATTCTTCTCAAAAGACCATTTCTCGCCAAAAAGATTTTTCAAAACTTGAGGCTCATTGCATCTCTCTTGAACTTAAACCGCAAAACAATGTTTTAAACTCGAGCCAAAAAGTAAATCTTTGAATGAACAAAGTAATCGTGTGGATACATTAGTTAAAGAAAATGAGCATTTAAAGGCTCAACTTCAAGCAAAGGGGCTTGCACATGTTGCTTTACAAAACAAACCGAGAAGATTCACCGACAAGAGTGTGGATACTAATTTTGCAAAACCAACAATCTTGGGAAATCGTCTCTACAACCTTTCGTAAAACAATCAGAGTTAGACAACCAACCGCATTTAAATCGAACGCTCAAAATCTTCAAAACCACGGTTTCCTCCCAAGTTGTTGAGAATAATCATTTGATAAAACCACCACCCACATTCCCGCCTAAGAATAATGCTTCGCTTCATAAACATGTTTCGTTAAACTTGTTTCGTATACTGCTTATGTTAAACCTCAACTTGTGGTCGCTCTTGGCAAATCTAGGATTAGTTCGAACACCGTGTCTAAACCGAGCATTAAAATTAAAAATTCATATGATTCAAATGACGATACAAGAACTATGATCTAGAAAAGGCTAGAAAAGGGCACTTCTTCAAAAGGATGGAATCTTAGGTTCACGACCCAGTGTATCACCTTCGAGTGTATTATCGAACACCACCGTAGTAGCAAACCAAAACCTAAGTTAACTCAACAAACAGCTAGAAATAAACCCGCTGATCTAAATGTAAACCGTCGAAACCTAATAGGTGGATCCATATAGACGCAGACTCTTCCCAAAAGAAGTTTCAACATCCCCTAGATCTAACCTTAGATGGATACCAACGGGTAGGATTTTCAAAACGTTAGTCTTAGGTGGATTCCTACAGCAAGATACTAAGTAGTTGCACCAAAACAAGTGGGATACCAACAACATCCATCCCCGAGGTGAAAGGAAATCATCAAAATAGCATGTTCAGTGTCAAGAAGATAATTGACACTACATCTTTATGTTTCTAACATCCGGAACCCGCTACACTTGGGGATCCATGTTTTCTCTTCCTTGCCCCTTCTATTTTTCTATGCAGTACAACAACTATGGCTCCTACCGCAAAACAACAGAGGACCCGCTTTCTCACCGTCAAAATATCATGATCCATCACCGCTCCACCATTGTACTTAATCGTCATGAATTGGAAACATTGCTTGCTCCTCCGTTAAAGATTCTTCCAAAAGTCGTGCTTCGATGTATCGAATGTTTCACCGACAACCGATAATACTCTAATTTCGATACACCAATCTACAACAACAACCGAATCTTCTATAATGTAAGATCAAACTGCTTCCAACAACAATGACACAAATGATGATCAACATAATGAATGAGATGTTTTATCACAGTTGACTCTCACGAAATATTTTGGTACTTCACACTTGTTCGATCAATTGACATACATGGTTTCATTGCCTCCTTATACATGGTTTCATTGTCTTCAATTCATCATCAACATACGTGGTGTATGATTCTCAATCATTGAAAACATCGAGGGGAGAGAATGTAGGTGGTCATTGCTTCCTTGTTCTTCTACATGCTTCTTTGCGAAAACCCAATGCCTTCTTGAATTTCTTCAATTAGGGGAAGAAATAAGACGATATGTGGCTCAAACGCCTCACTTTGGTGTTATCGCCTCAATTTCACGGGTGATCTTGTGTGAAGTTACCCAAATATGATGTTATGATGCCTCACACACGGTCTTGGTATCGAATTCTTGCATATTCACAGTGATTAGTATTCGAAAGACCACAACATTCATGGAAAGTCGTTCATTTCGCCTTTCGTGGTTTGTTTGGTGTGATGCGCTACATACGTGAGAAGATCTTGTTGATTTCGCATGTTACCCTCGAACGGATCTTCCGCAATTAGTCGATTTTCTTTGTGTGGTTTATCGCTCATCTACAAATTCACGACATCGAAACCTTCAAAAGTTAGAGGAAATGTAGACTTCATCAAAGTTTCAAATCTACTAAAGACAGCTTGTCATTGGGGAAGTCGATTCAAACTTCTTCACAATGGCTTCGAGTATAATACTTAGAACCCGGTCACAACCGCTTAAACTTCCTCAACCCCATCATCACCGAACAAAGCCCCACACCACTCACAACAAATGGAAAGGTTATTTGTCTCACTGCTCAAAGGATTTATATTGATGAACGTGCTCCGTGTATCCGCTGCTTCACGCTCAACCCGATAATACTCTTATACCGATACACCTACTACAACAACTATCATTGAAGAAGCACCACCACTGACTCCACCACAACAGCTTGAACAAACCGCTTAACAATGATGAACCGCCGATGATATTCTCAATGAAGTACCCCACCGCAGATTTTGATCCAAATGCGTTTTTAACCCGCTTGCTAATGACATCGCTTCACCGATGTCGCGGAATCATCAACAAACCATTTGAATCCTCGAATCGCACAATGTATACCAACATCAACCTCTACACATCGATGGACAAAAGACCATCCTCCGCAAATATTATTGGCAACCCGAATCAACCAACAGCATGAGACAACGCTCTTCACACGATGGTGAACATTGCATTTATGCACTCACCGCTCGCTAACTGAGCCTAAAACATTAAAGACGCAATGACAAAAGACAACCGGATTGAATCCATGCAAGAAGAACTCAACCAATTCAAACGCCTTGAAGTATGGAATCGGTTGAAAGACCAACAGGGTCTACGCTATTGGTCTCAAATGGATTTGGAAAACAAATTGATGTCAAGGAAACGAATCCAAACAAGTCACGCCTAGTTGCTAAGGGTTATCGCCGTGAAGAGGAATAGACTTTGAAGAATCTTTTGCTCCGCTGCTCGCCTTGAGGTCGCTCGATATTTCTCGCTCATGCTCATATGAATATGACGGTCTTTCGATGGATGTCAAAACCGCTTTCAACGGACAACCGAAAGAAACGGTTTATGTCACCAACCGTAAGGATTCGTTGATCCCGAGTTCCCGAACCATGTCTACAAACCGAACAAAGCTCTTTATGGTCTCAAACAAGCTCCTGCATGGTACGATAAGCTATCATCTTTCCTCATTGCTAATAATTTCACCAAAGGTTCGGTTGACCCAACTCTTTTATACAATATCACGGGCACATATCTTAATTGTTCAAATTTACGTGGATGACATCATTTTGGGTCTACACAAAAAGTACTCAATCGCTTTTGCAAAACTAATGAAGAAAAATTTTGAAATGTCCATGATGGGTGAACTTACGCTCTTTCTAGGATTGTAAGTTCATCAATCACCCCGTGGTATTTTCTTGAGTCACCCAAATATGCCCTTGAATTGTTAAACAAATTTGAATGAAAACCCGTGACACTTATGCCACACCAATGACTCATACCAAGAAGCTAGACGCGATTTACATGGGAAATTAGTAGACCCTACCAAATACCAAAGTATTATTGGGTCTCTCATGTATCTAACAACCAGCGCACTGATATTGTCTTTGCCGCTTATCTATGCTCCCGCTATCGGGCGCGACCAACCGAAACCCACCTCTCGAGGCTAAAAGAATCCTCCGATACATCAAGGGAACCATTAACTGGGATCCGTATCCAAGGATTCTCGTTTTAAACTAATCGCTTTTCGACGCCGACCACGCAGGATGCTTAGATTCACGGAAAAGTACTTCAGAGCACTACAATTTCTTGGTGATAAACCGTGTCTTGGCAATCAAAGAAGCAGATTGTACATCGTTGTCATCAACCGGAAGCGTAATATGTAGCCATGTCCGCGTGTTGTGCTCAAGTCATCCGGATGAGAACACAACTCAAAGACTATGGTTACGTATTTGATGTAATCCCGATGTATCGCGACAATCGGAGTGCCATTGCGATCTCGCAACCCGCCAAGACTCAAATCAAAGCACATCGATCTAAGCTATCATTTCATCAAGGACCACGTGGAACAAGGTACAGCTTGAATTATACTGGTATGAATACCAATTGGCGATCTTCTCACCAAAGCCTTGCCTCCCGCTAGGTTTAATGAGTTGGTCCACCGGATTGGTATGAGGTGTTTGACTCAAGAGGAATTGGATGACCTCCTAAAACAGCCTTAAAACCCGTCAAACACCAAAATCTCTTTTGTAAATAATTTTTCAAAACAAAATACAAAAATATAAAACCCGATAAAACAACAAAATATTCTTCTAATCTATTTTTCTTTCAACATGGCAAGTACATTTCTTTCGTCAACACTTTAATCTTTCAAAATTCAAGATTTTTCCGATCAAGTGTTGAGGGGAGAAAATAATCACTTAACTGCTTCAAAACATCCGTACTTGCATGTTATCATATCCCTTGTTTCTTTTATCAATGGTGGTAAATTTTTCGTTCAATGACACCCTGACTAAAATTTATAACCTTTCATTATTTTCTTAAGTCGAGGGGAGTGTCACAAAGTTATTTCTTAAAATCTTTGTTTGGTAACCAAATGGAAGTTAAATGGCTTTGGATGAAAATGGAAAAGTGGAGGGACCAAAATTGTCAAAATCTTAAAGTCATTTTAATAAAACACCCCACCTAACACTTTCACTTCACATTTATTACTCTAACCAAACAAATCCTACGCCTAAAAATCGCTCAAGAAATCCGTGTTTTGATCATCAATTTGTAAGTGTTTTAATGTTCTTAACAAGATTACAAACATTGGTTTTGATTTTCAAACAACCAACGGTTAAATTTTTATGGTTGATTTTGTGTTCTACGATATGCGTATGAACACATAATCATGTTTGTGGTGTTTGTGGTTAAAAAGATAGTGTCAAAATGTTTTTATAACATCAATGATACCATTTTTATCCTCAAAACGAACCCGTAAACACGAATTGAGTGAATTTGAAAATTAGGGTTTATGCGTGGTTTTGGGTATTTTCAAATGTGATTGTATTTGGTCAAAAGATTGCTGTGTGAGGTTAATATCATGTTGAATTGATGATATCCGCACCCTATAACAACCCGTAAACACTAATTAAGTCGAAATTAGAATTAGGGTTTAATGTTCTTAGTTTGGGTATTTTTGATTCACCGAGAATCGGGTGTTAAAACTTGGTTATTAGACTCTCACAACACCTAAGACCTACCGTAAAACGCTTGGTGCAAATCCTATGGTTAGAAATCATATGCGTAATTCATAAACTTTAGAGTTTTGACTTACGCGTATGACTTTCTACGCGTAAACATTTAATAAGCTTTCATGCCATAACTGCTTTAGAATGAATATATGTGTTAAGATTGATGATATGATGATTTTATTTCGTGCTTGCTACGCGTAAAACTCGTAATCAAGGTCTTTGTTACTCACGATAAGGATCACCTTACGCGTAGACAAGTTATGCGAAGAGAAATCTTACGCGAATTATTACGCCGTAAGGTTCTACAATGGGACCACGCGATCCCGTGAAGGATATGCGAAACAAGGACCTCACGCATAAGGTCTACTCACGAGTAAGCCTTACGCGTAAGGTTTATATACGCCACGCGTAAGCTCCACGCTTAAGGTCCCCTTTCCCACGCTGTAACATTTCACGCTGTAAGTAAGGATCCCACGATAAGCTTGCGCTCACGCCAGATACCACTCCTGCTTACGCCGTAACTTTATCACTATTCTACGCCTAAGCCTTGATTGACCTTCATTATGAATTGTTACGTGTACAAACTTGTAAATAAATGAATCATAACGTCACGAAACCAATAATGTCACTAATAAACTTAATCGCTTAATATGTTGTGTTAAATAAGTGATAACATAAACTTTAAAACTTAAAGTTAACTAACTCACGAAACTTATCACGACGACATTGGACTATTGAACAAACAAGTGACTTTGGACTCAGAATAATCTTTGACATCAGATATTCAATAATTAGACAATAAAACCTTCGTTGACTAACATTATGTCTTTCGATATGTTGGTTCTTTTGGCTAATGTTATTTCGCATCACGACATGGTCGCTCAAATGAATGTGGATGCACCGTGTTCTCACAATTGTTGACATCTTCCTAATGGCTATCCTAGAAAGATTGGAAAGAACAACCTTAGGGTTGACTTTGAAACCCTCACATGCTCGTAATCTTCTTGTCTCATTGTCGTGGATATTCTAAAGAATCATCCCTACCGTAACATGCTCTCACACTGCCATCGCATCGAGATCTACATGCAACAATTCCGAATTCAATGCAAAGGATCAAGGGTCAAAGTGCAAGATCAGAACTCTCAATCACAAACAAGTCACCATCACTCATGCGCACTTACGGTCGTTCTTCTCATTCCCGAAATCGAGCCAACCGACTTCTTTGCCACACCCATCGAGGAGACAGCTTCTAAATTCTTGATTGATATTGGCTATGATGAAGCTTCAGAATTATCTCTAAGCATTCTCATGTGGAGCTTAAGAACATTCCTCAACCGTGGAGAACCCTCTACATCATCATCACCAAATCGGTCTCGGTCGCGATAAAGGCTATGAGCATCCCAAGCTCATGGAACTACAAATCTTCCGTCATTAATCAACAAAAGGACATCGAAATCAAGCATCATATGGGAAGACATGATGTCATTTCACAAGAAACTTGGCTCAAAGATTCCTATGTCGATACACAAAATTGTTGATCCAGAGCACTTGGACTTCATCCCGATATTCCACAGAGGCTCAATGACCCGCATAATCACGATATGTTGATCGAGCCTACCCTATCACCGTAATCAAGGAATCGCCAACAAAGAAACAGGTGTCAGGTTACCCGATCACCCATCGACTAACGAAATCAAGAAGCTTGAAACGCATAAAAGGTATCGGTAGCACCAAGAGAAGGCAAAGTTGGTCATCTCGATGAAAAGCCTTCGAACACCTACCGGAGAACCGTAAGAGGAAGTGTTGGAAGTGCAAGAAGCACGAGAGTCAAAGGAATGTCCCAAAGAGGAAACCTGCTCCAAAGAAGAAAGTTCCTCTCGTGAAGTCGCTCCTATTCCTACACCGAACCACCAAGAAAGCTACCGGACGAAAGCTCAAGATACACAATCGATGAGGAGGTTCACTACTCAATCTGCAACCAACCACCTCCCTCAAGAGCAAAACCTCCTAGTCCTCCAAATGACCTAGGAAAAGGAAAGACTCTGACTTGTGCCATATGAAGAAAGCTCGAAAGTGATGAAGAGCAACCGGATAAATCCTACAGAAGAAGTTTAAAATCGTTAGACACCTTCAAAAGGCTAAAGAATTTGAACAAGAACAAATGGGTGGCCCCGAGGGTCGAGTGGTGGTGTCCACTCTTCACCGTGTCCCGATGCGTTAATCAACCCGATAAGGAGCCGGTGCCACCAATCTTGTGCAACAACAAATGCTTGTGGAGGAGTCTACCGATTATAACATTGAGGAACCGTAAAAGGATAAGACCGAGAAAGAAAAGATCGATGAAGAAGCTAAGGCTCGACGGAAGAAAAGGCTAACTGACAAGATAACGAAGAGAATTATGATGATTATCTTCTCAACAAATCCAACTCTGCTCCAAGGAGGATACTTCGCACCTCCAAAGGACCCCGAGCCTCCTCATGTCTCCTCCTCATCGATTCATCATCTCACCTCACCACCACCATCTAAAAGATCAACCAAATCAACATCCAAATCGAAGAAGCCAACTCGATCTTGGATATCTCATGCTCATAAAAGAATTGGGAATGTCACAAACAAGTCGAAAGAAAGACATCGCTCTACAGAAGATGAATTTCTATGTCGATCGACACAAGATATTCATGATGATCTCGACAAGATGCAAGATGAAAGGAGTATGTCCGTAAGCTCATGAAAGATGATCTTCAAGGAAAATGGACGAAATGATCAAAGGATACACTCACCGCCCTTATGGAGGTCGTTCAAACCGACAAAGGAGATGTATAATAGACAACTCTATCCAAATCTATTGCATCTAGCCAAACAAGCCATGAAATCAACTCCGATGAATTTAAGCATCAATCCATTGAATCTACAATCTTCTCGATGATGAATTGGTGAACCGCTAGTAGCACAAATGTCGACACGCCTACAACGCTTGCCTCACACGAAGCTAAACTGCTTGAAGCTCTCATCGAATACCAACTCAGTCCTCATTCCGAGAAGAAGTCGTTAGGCCCAAACGCTCAAGAGATGATGAAGACAAAGATCGTGATAAGGATAAAGAGCCCAAACGCACAAAGAAGTCCGATGTATCATCCTCTATTCAAGACTGCAACCTCCACCACAACGGACTCCGCACTCAACAAAGGTCTTCTCCTCGCTCTTCTATCGATAAACCTCGTGATTCTTCAATTACCACCCGAGACTCGTAAAACCGGTGATCACTTTGAGTATACGGGTGGTGACGATGAGGAAGTCCGTGAGCCCCTACAACAACCCACCTCTCCCAAACAAGTTCGAAACCGTAATCCTCATCTAGGCCTAAACAAAAGAAGAAGAAGGCGCCCATGGTTGACGCCGATCATGGCTAGATGACGATAAAACAGAGGAATTTGAATGGTTCTCACACTTGTTAACTCAACTCCCTACCCTAAAGAAGGTCAAGATCCGTAGACGGTAATACATTGGAGCATGCTAAGATTCTCGCAAGAAAAGTTCCATGAAGAAGATGACGAACCGAGTTGAGGCGAATCAAGAATGAAGCTTTTCAACTGTGGAAAGATAGCTCGAAAGTGCCATCGAGGTCGAATATCACCTTGAAAACATTGCTCGAGCTATGTCTAACAACATGGATTGGCTCAACCCATAAGCAAACATCGACTTCACCAAACGGGACAACCCTCCATATTACACCGATCGGTCTAAACCACTACCAACAATTGCCCAACCAGATGAACCTAGGATTCCATTCGATATTTCTTCAACAAAGACTTGGAATTTCTTCTACACGGTGGCGATGGATCAAGGAAATATGCTACATCTTTGACACTTCCATTCCCAAAGACCATATACTCAAACCGATAGCCATCGAGGAAAGAGCTAATCACTTGTTCTCCAACAAAGTGGAAGCATACGACCGAGATGCAATGTACGGATTCATCATTGGCCGAACGTCAAGAATCTACTACGAGTCGCCAGTTCAAGTCTCAACATGCGTTGTTCAAGATTAAGAATATCGCTACCATCAAACACGTTGATCTTTCGACCAAATGGGACTACACTTTTCTCAAGAAGATTGTGGTCAAAAGGCAAGATGAACGGATTATGCATTCTCTGAAGTCGACTTTGAGAATTTGTCTATCAACGACATTGAAGACATGTACCTTGCCAAAGTATGTGGTCGCATGAGGCAATTTTCAATCAAGTACAACGTGAATTCATCAAGTCACCGCTCATCTTCATCGACGCATAGTCATCAAAGAACGTAGAAGATCTCCAACTCGCGCTGAATCATATCGCACTGTGTTAACTTCACTCCACCTCGCCTTGATCTTCCCGACATCAACCAGTCTCACAATATACACTCATCAAGAAACCATTCGCCGCTGCCACCGCAGTGAACTTCAACGAAATTGCTTAATGGCGTGTAGTGATCTTCACAAGTTTGGGGATCACACTTTGAAGATGGTTAGGGACGGATTGGCTTATAGGTCAAGGATATACGCCAAAAGATCGGGTCTCCTAAGCGATGGAATTCTCGTGATCGGGGATGTGAGGAGGATCATCAAAATGATTGATGAAAGGTTGTATAGAAGGGATCGCCTGTAACATTGGAAAGCTTTGTTGGTGGTCGACCTAGATTAACATCACCGCTATCAACGCCTGCTCGCACTCCGCAACATCACTCGACTTCCGTACCCTTGAACCGCTTCTTTCATTATAAATTTGGATGTGTGATTATATATGTCAATGGCTTGTGCACACATAACAAAGTACAACCCGTTTTTGTCAAGAAAGGACCCCGTGGTACGCTTGCCACAATCCTTATAAAAGGAGCGAAAGCTTTACTTTTGAGTAAAACCTATCAAACCTTTCATTTTTCAAGGTTTTGCTCAAAAGGACAAGTACTTCCCGTATGATTTTCAAAACCTCAACCGCTTATATCACTTGTTGAGGGGAGTATTTGAATTAAAACTTTGTTCACAAATTGTTCATAGTGGTCATCTTCCCAACACTCGAAATGGTCATATTTATTTCAACTTTTCAAAATAACATTTTATATGCCATTTTGAGGGGAGAAAATTATGTGATAAGAAATATGTTGTGTAAATGCAAATGAATCTTTGTGTAATAGACTTAACCAACGAATCGACGGTACTAAACTGTTAGTAACTCGAAAAGACTTGTCCGGACGGTAATAATTTCAAGCTAGTTCGCTAGTAATGTAAACGTGTCTCGCAAAGGACTTGTCCAAGTAGAAAGTACCATTCGAGAAACTCTTGGTAGACATGAACTCGACGGGTATGACAACCTTTCGAGGTTTGTCTACACCTTCAAGGTAGTTATTAGAGCTAGTTGTCACCTAAAAGTCGACAATGTAACTCTTTAACTATGCAACGAACCGTGTCTCATGGGGATTGTCTATCTTGAGTTGATCAATTCAAAAGTGCGCTTTTCCACACAAAGGCGATTTCCATCAAAACTCTAAAGCACATGTGGAGGGGAGTATTTCTAAAAGATAAAACTCTCATAAGTGGTTCAAACATGTTTTCATTTACAAACCCTTTGAGAGATTTTCTTGAAAATTGGTTTTATGGCAACATAGGTTAGTCATGGAGTGATAAGGTGACTAAGGTTAGAATAACTGTCCTATGATCCGCCAGAGTCGAGGGATCTACCCAAGGACATCACAAATAGTTAGTACTTAGAAGTCCTTAGGTATGATTATAAAAAGGAGAAAATGAGAATCGGAGAAAGAAGGAGTTGAAGAATTAAAAGAAATGCAAAGAAAAGGGTGAAAAGAAATAGCCTCCAAATTATTCAACTTAGGGCGTACACCGGTTCAATTCATATGCTACCGGGTTGTCACTTAGTGACGCCGGTATTGAAGATTAAAAGTCGTCATGGACCCAAAGGACGCATGCACTAAACCTTCTTAGCCACTCAAGTTTCTCTCAAAAGAAGCTTGTTTCATTCTCACAGGAACCCTACGTAAACTATTGGCTTTCTTAGAGATCGTTGGTATTGAAGAAGGAGACCTCTCCTAGTCTCCGCCAGAAAACCAAAACGCACTATTGAGTCTAGAGCCACGAGATTCATCAAAAGATCTCTTAGGTACACTTGACATTTCATCACTTGATGTTCAACAATAAGAACATCGCTGGTACGTTATCGAGTCCTTCACGATCTTAGCAACTGTCGAGAACATTTATGAGAGGTTCACAACCGTGATCCTCAATGATTGAATGGAAACTCCGCCAGGGTCAACATCAAACAGCCCGACAAGCAGTCACTTCGTAACTCCCGTGGATTACGCTTAGTGTGTCTCAAACGGTCTACATCAGTGAGGTGATGCTTCGTGTACCTCAATGACTATCTCGAATCAGATGTACTTCGCACATCGTGTTATCTCACTTGTGGGACTCCAGCTCAGAACGGCCTTTGTGAGAATTAGAGTTGTGTTTTCACACTATGTCGTAACACTCTCAAGTTCAAACTTGTAAGTGCCGGAATCCGCTTATTACTAACCGCTTTAAATGTTTTCTTCTTATGGAAGCTCCGAGCGGGATGATCGTGCAGATTCTTCTCATGCTCACGCCAACATCATCACTAATGGAAGTTCTATCCAAAAGCAACACAACAATGTAATGATTCTTCGTCAAATCAAAGAATCTACAAAGTTAAAGACTTAAAGAACTTCATCAAGATCAAATTCCAACGCCAAAGAGCGTGTTAGCATGTTGAAGAATGACGGAGACACCAGAGCGGTGAAGGCACTGAGGCGCACTTGATGCGCATAACAACATACTATCACTTTCATCACAAAGAACAATGATCAAAGAACAAAGTTAAAGATGACGCCAAAGCATAACTGCTCAAAGAAAACTATCTCTACACCGGGAGATTGTTCGAATCAAGGCAATTCTTCTCACAAGAAAGAAGAATGTCGAAGACGCCAAAGCTACTATTACATCAACGCCTTCACTGCTTTTTCATCACCAACACTTGAGGGGAGATTGTTGGAATCACTCCTAAACCTTAAATCAAGTGTTAGTTACTCATATGTAATAGGTAGCTTATTATGGCCTTTATGTTTGTTTAAGGTCAAGCTTATGTAGAAGGCCCATAAGCTTAGGCCCATGTCCAATAAGGAAAAGGGAAGGAGTAGGAGTGTTGCCCTAGCTCCTTGCCTATAAATACTCTTGTATAACCTTCACTTGAGGGTTGGTTGTTCAATGTATTTCTTTCACATACTCTACGCCTAACCATCATAGTTTATACGCTTGTGTGTTGTGTAACAAGTATTGTTCATCCGCCACTCTATCTCCTCTCTATTTCTTTCTATAGTTGGTAGTTTAGATTCGACTTGTGTTGTAAAACTAGTGACCTAAACAACACCAATAAGTTGTACTTTAATCCTCGTACCGTATAGACATTTTCAAAGTCTAATTTCCACATCTGATTGTGCCTCGCAAGTATCTTTCCTCCCTTTGGATCATTGCCAAATGCCACATATCCTCCATCAAAAGCTTCAAAATCATCCGTGTTGCTCCCATCCCAAGTCATGTGCCCAGAGCAACCACTATAAAAATTCCTTTGTCCTTTAGCTCATCTTGTAGATTGCCCCGCACATGAATTTAAACAAATTAGTTCTTTTGTGGACCCAGCCAATATCGACTTGGTCCGCATCGCATCAACATAATCAAATTTCTTTAGGTCCATTGATGCACAGCTGACATTATGTAAAACCTTGGTCTTAGGGTTCCATTGCCAACTTGTTGAGGCCTTAACATCATAAAATGGTTTCCAACCACCGTGTCGCTTATGACCTTTGGAATTTTAAAACTTCTTTTGTATCGGTGGTGATATTTTGCTTAGCAAAGGATTGATTTTGCTTAGCCGTGTTTACATTTTGCTTAGCGTTGGTTGGAACCTATTTGGGTGCAGCAGTGATTATTGACTTTGTTTTACCATTCCTCATTAACACTGCCCTAGGAATCATATTTTTGTTAGGGTGAGGTTTGTTTTCTTTGAAAAGTTTTGATGATTTACCCTCCTCTAATGATTCCAAACTTGTGGTTGTTTTATATACGCTTCTCTGTAAGTGCTCAAAACTACCACATGCAAAACAAGCCTTCTTAACACATTGAAACTAATCTCCTAACTGCTTGAAATTAGTCCATTGAAGTTTCTTTGATTTCCCCTATGTATATATCTTTTCATCTGTTCCCTAGGAATCTCCTTGTACTCTACAACTTTCTTAGTAATTTGAGCTCCAAATCTAGGCACAAGGTTGGCTTGTTCAGAATCAACTTTCTTTATATTTTCTATCTTTTCAGGATGAGTTGATTCAGTTCTATCTTCCTCAAAGTCTGATTCCCAATCTTCAATAGTGGGAGCATCAGATGACTTATCAGAACCTTTCTTAGGTGTTTCAGTCTTACTAATCTCTTCTAAAGGCTTGTTAAAACTGAATTCACTACTAAAAGACAGTTCTTTAGTAGGTGGTGCATGTTTCATCAGAGAGGGTGGTGGCATATTGTTATAACCTATCCCAGAACCCTTTTTCATTAATTGACAATCTATTGCTTTATGAACCAAATCAGAAGCAAATTGTGTTTTAGCAACCCTAACAACATGTTTTTCTTTTTCTTTTAGGGCTTCTTGTTTTACACTCTCTGCCTCTTCTAGTTTCTTTTTAAGCATCTTAATTTCTCTGTCTTTAAGATCAATTTCACCACCTAGTATATTAATCTTATCAACATACTCAAACTCACATTTAATACAGAAATTAAGTTTTTCTTCAACACTCTCTAGACCAACTTTATAACCTAAGTTATCTAGTGAAAGTCTATCTACTTCTTTTCTTAAACTTGCAATAATAGTCTTTTGTGATTCTAAGTTATCTTGACATGATTTAAAAGAACAAGTAGAATTTTTAGAATCATTAGATACCTCGAAATCGAACCAAGATGAAGCATAGGCCATAAAAGCAAAGTTATGCTCTTTAGAAGCTTCACTAGCAAGAAAAGATGCATTGGGACCTTCTTCAACTGATCACCCAATATAATCACCAATGCCATCTTGAGCAACCAATGTCAAGAAGAAGTAGGCTCTTCAAGGTCTTCTTGATGCCTTCAATCCTCTTGGGAGCTCGACATTCCTAGCAAAGTGACCCTTCTTCTGCGCTTAAAACATTCCATCTTGCTTTTGTCAAATCAAGCTCTCCTTCGACCATCGTGTCACACCCCAATTTACTGCTTTTGCGCCGAATGGAATTCTGGGATTGATCATCATAGCACCACAATCACAGTTATATTGAACGACCTAAAGTGTCGTTTAAAAACACATCGTTGGATATTTCATAAAAACATTCAGAGTACAACATCGGTCCCAAAAGGTTTACAAAGTTTGCGGAGCTACAATTATGTTACAAATCCAAACGATGTTTTTGAAATAAAGTACCATAATGTACAATAATGTAAGTCGACGCCACGACTCAAAATGTAGGTCCCTAAACCATGTCATGATGATAATGCCTCGCCACACGAAAATACATTGCTAAAAGGTCAACAATAATGTTGGTGAGAAATCATAGGTTTATGTAAATGTTTTATACGACTACACAAGTATATATCCGCATGACAATCATGTCACGTAAAAATGTTATCGGTATGACAATAATGTCACATAAAATGTTACAATTGCTTAAGCGCATGATACCAAGCTCCGATCGATGTACGCCCAAAAGAGTGTCTTGCCAAACAACTCGTAATGTTTTATGAATGAAATGCATCCGTATGGCGGTTGGGATTCACCAACCGGATGGAGGCGTCACCCTCGATAGATCTATCCACTCACACACGCTTCTAGGAAATTAACGGCTCATACATTTGAAATGGGGTCTTTTAACGGCAACCTTGTAACTCAAGCAATGTAAATGTATTTAACATACTTGGTATCGTAATAAAATGTTGTGCAATGTATTCTCCCGTAGGTTTGAAATAATGTAAAAACTTGTAAACGGGCTATGAAAACTCACTTGGTAAACTGGAATGATGACAAGAGTGAGTACACTGAGGTATAATGTGATGCTTTAACCGGGACCTATTACGAATGATATGATATGTCATGAGTTGCAATGTAATGTTATGCATGCATTTCGTATGTTATTTATACCATTTGCGAGTTTTGAAAATATAACTTATCGTCGAAAAATACTCTTTTGACGTCTTGACCCTTCAAAAATGACTTTACAAGTATTTACGTCAAAATGTCATCCTACAATGGTTTAATAATGATTTATGGTGAAATTTTCACTTTTCGACGCAAAACAATGTCGTCGGAATTTTCATGAAATTAACAAAAATGGCTTTGGAAAACTAGTCGTAAAATAGTGTACGTCGATCGTTAGAGAACGAACTCGACGGTTTTGGAAAGTTTGTATCGAAATCTAGAAGTTTCGATTCGGGAGTTTTCATCCAAAAGGTCTCGAACATAAAGATAATAAGGGTTAAAGATAGTGATTTTGGCTAATTGTGGTTCAAAAAGTGAGTTTCGCCAAGTTTAAACATCCAGAATAATTTATCGCAACTCCGCTATACAAACGGCATGTCGCTTTGAAAAATATGCCCGTGATCTTGATTTTATTAGAAGACATTTCGCCCAAAAGTTTCACAACCTCGTTAAAAACAGTCGTCAACATGGTCATTTTAGTTACCGTAATACTTATCTCGTAAAAATAATATAGTTTTTCGAAATTAATAGTTCTGACAAGTTTATGAAAACGTGCATATCTTTGTCGTTTCAAACCGTTTTCTCACGTATAATATGTCCTTAGTTTCGTATCAAAGTATACTAATATATTTTTGACAAGTCGAAATAATTTGTAAAGCTTAGGACTCGATTTTGACTCGAATAAACCAAAACATGTTGCTGAATTTTCTAAAAAAATATATATTTAGTCGTCAAACTTTAAAAGTCATAACTTCTTCGTTATAACTCCGTTTTTATCCGTTCAAGCGGCCACGGATTCGTTTTAAAGTATATTTTCTAAATATCAAGGCCAAAATTTCGTACCTACTGTCGGATTTTCCAGAAAATCAAAACAAGGACAGAACACAATATATACTTATCGAAAATAGTTTTTCTCGGACAAAACCTATTCTAATCCCTTCAAATCAACTCCAAAGCTAATCTAATCCTACCATACACCTTCTTAGGGTGTCATGGGTTCCTAGACATCATCAAGACCAAAGTATACCAAGGGATAATTATAGGATGACTTTATATATATATATCTCTAAAATCATGTAAAATGGTATAAACAACACAAATCATGCATGCTTGCTCCAAAATGAAGAGATACATATGAGATGATAAGGAAACATGAAAATGAAAAAACATGCTTACTAGTTAATATGATGAGGTGCAAAGAACAAGGTTTAGCCTAAACACTCTTGGTTTTTATTTCAAAACCTTAATTAAGAGTGTAATCTAGATTGTTTTAACACTTGAGCTTGCAAAATTTTGATGATCCCTTGAAACACTTATATGGCGGTTTTCTTAGAGAAGAAAAGGAAGAGAACATTTACTAACTTTGTATTATTGAAGTGAATGAATGAGATAAAAATTGAGATACTTGGAGTATAAATCCTACCTTAGTATTAAAAGATCTAACCACCATTGACTCATTTTCCCCCTATGGCCGGTTTTCATGGGGTATGTTTCACAAATATCTTTTTTTTATATATATAATGTGTTGTGTAATTATTTGATAAAGGGTATAAGTAATATGTGTAGGAAAATGTATAATTAAAGGTAAATGGTAACTTTTAAGTACAAGAGATTTTTAATAGATCAAAATAGAATGTAATGAGATAATAAAAATTGTAAAAATACATTCCTTGTGAAAATTGAGTGATAAAATAATTATCGAGAAATTTTTAAGAAAAGCGTCGTAATAATATAACTTTAACGATTTATGTACCAAATAAATTTAAAACACTAGGTAAAGTCAAAATATAGTTTTTATAACTAAATGTAAGTTTAAAAATATGTCGGATCATTTTGAAAGTAATGGATTAAATGTTCAAAATAATAACTCACGCGATAACATTTATTTAATATAAAATTACGCGTTAAATGTGAAATGAAATGTCATGAATGAACTATCATGATGCAAATGCTGCAAATGAAATGTAGACTAAACTTAGTCCATATGAAATGTTCGTGATGATATGATCATGCATTCGCCGCTAAACCGTTAAGGTTACGCGAATTTGGAACACGTAAACCTAGTTTACGATAAATGTTGAAATTGTGAAGCATAAATTGTTTCGAGAAATAACACGAAAGTACGGGTTGTCACATTCGCCCATCAAAAGGAATTCATCCACGAATTCGGTTCGTGTTAGTCTATCGAATTTTGAGTTTATGATGAATATCGAGAAGAGAAGACATGGAGAAGTGTCGTTACGGTTATCGATGATTGAGAGTGTATAAAACATCGTAGTAAAGAAAATATCGGATGAATCTCTCATAAATAACACTTTGAATTTGAAATATATGAAGAATTTTGCTTGCACTAAGATTTATAAATAACCGCTCCCAACATAACGTGATCCCTCCAGAATTAGACATAGTTAGCTAGGCTATGTATAATTAAGGAACGATGACGTGACGTTCGGTTTAGTTGTTATAACTCTCAATGTTTACAAGGATTTAAACCGTGTCGTTACAATGATCGATAAAGTAAAAAGAAGAAAAATTCTCGTAAGTGATAACAAATCGGAAAGAAAATAAGGTACGATAGATGAGAATATTTGGGTCGAATTGGTTCGTCCAGTGTTTTTCTAAATCGTACCACGCCTTTTCAAGACGGGTCCTTGTGCATAATTTGTTACCAACTTGAATTTCTAATGGTTTGCGGCTTATGGGACATATCTCCAAATTTTGCATCGTATAACGATGTAGCTTATCTAGCTATATGTTGTTACTTGTAACTGATTCTTGATTTGTATGACTTCTTTGTTTGTTTCATGAATGAATCATGGACTAATGTATTGGACTTTCCTGATTTTAATCCTTGAATAAGTGATTGATACCTCAACCTTACAGTGCCTCAAATGGTGTAGTCAATATGTGCATGAGCTAACTATTGTTGCAAAGAAACTTGTCGATGGAGAATGATTTGCCTAACCATTTCTAGAAAGTCATACTAGCTTGAGCATATTATCTAATGTGGAAATTGCTCTCTAGCTCTAACCATTGAGCTGAGGATAGTAGGCGGTAATCATGTCCTAGTAGGTTTCATGGAAGTCCCGAAATGACCGCTGCTATCTAAGATGAATCGAATAGCTTATAATAGGTACAACTGAATTAATACCACGTGTCTTGTGTTAGATTTCAAAATGTTAAATCATCGGAAAGGACCTTATTGAAAAGAATAGATTATAGGTAACAGTTGTGATTCCTCGCGTTTCTAATCCTATCGAATGTCATGACCTGAGTATTACTTGCCTAATATGCTTGGTCTCTATGACTAAAATGTTTATTGTTTGATTATCGAAGGGTTTCCATGCTCCATGTTGTAAAGTCACAAACCTTAAATATTTAAGGGAGGTGGTGTAGTGGTTGATTTTCAAGATTTGTTCCGATATTGAGAGCTTCCAAAAATAGTTCATCCCTAATATTGTTATCATGCTAACAAGAAAATAGACATCAGCCTATACTATGTCGAAGAATGTTTGTTCTGGTTTCACTTGTAGATGGGGAGTCATTGATTGTCCGACATGTTCAAACCTGTGGCATCTCTTGATATGGAAGTGAGGTTACTTGGAATTTCTAGAGAACACAATGCCTTAGGGAAAGTTTATATCGATAACCTTAATTTAACCAAATTTTCCTTTAAGGGACACTCATAGTAGGGAAGTTCACATATTGTTGAGGCCATGTTTAATAGAATGTTCTATAGCCTCAGATAGAAGACTTGGTATATCCCTATAGTGTTGCTTCATGGGTATTCGCTTCAGACAAATCTGAAACTCGGTCTAGCTAGTACTTATGGAATGATAGAGTTTGGATTCTAATTCAAAATAGTGGTTCGGAATGTCTCGTGATGTCTTAAGATTTTTGTTGAGTTTTGAATCATCCTACCACCTAGTTCTAGTCCTTGTTGGTAATTCCAAAATCCTTTCATTGATTTATTGTATCGAGGAATCCTCCTCACAGATGGTATAGGAAGTCTTTCCTAAAAAGGTCACTCGTCAATCCTAACTTATCGGTTGAGTGAGAGATAAATGGCGTAAGCATCTATAGAGTGTTAACGAGAAGAAATGTTTATGCACTATATATCTGATTATAAAACTTTGCTTTCAAACGAGAATAAATAGTTTGTAAGAAAATTACAGTAAAGTTTATGAAAAGGTTTGTAAAACCACTTTATTGAGTAAGAAAGAAACATTTTTATCATTTACAGTTTAATTATAAATCTTAGTTGTGGCTTGGTGTTAAAGTAACAACTTGTTAAGGTGGTTTTAAAACAGCTTATATAGTGATAGAAAACGGCTTAACAATGGTAGTGAAATATTTTGGTAAGACACAATTCAGATTATAACATAACTCGTGAAATAATTTGTAAAATAGCTTACAAGAAAACAATTTATCGTTTGTCAAATAATAGAAGATTTCGTAGTTCAATTAATATCAAGATGGTTTATAGGTTGGTAATATAATAGTCAGTAAAGTAAAGGCGAATAGTCTGTGAGGTAAACGTACCAAGTTTTATGATTTCAAATCGACAAAGTCTAAAATAGCTCACCAAAAGGGTAAAATAGTTTATAAGACCGTAATATTACTTGCGGAAAAATTTGTAATATAGTTTATAACTTGCTATTGCAATTGTTTGTTGTTTTATAAAATAATAGCAAATTAATCGGTTTATCATACTATGAGAAAATAGTTTGCAAAGTATCCGTAAGGTCATTGTTTATAAAGTATTATTAAAGTCGTAAATTTTTGGTTTAATGGTACAGGAGTAAGATGAAATGGTCGGTAAAATAGTTGAAAGCAGTTTGCGTTAGATAACGATGAAGTTTGTTATCTCATAAGAGGAATGTAGGACAAATAGTTGGTATTCAACGCTTTGTTTTGTAAGATAATAGCTCGATGATTTTTCGTAGTAACATGAAAATCGTTTAGCATGAGGATATTAAATAGTTGATAAAATGATCAAACCAATTGATAAGTTGGTAATAAAACAACTTGCGTTAAAACTTTATGAAACAACGTTTCTAAGATGGTGATAAAATAGTTCAAATAAAATCAAGTGAAATAATTTCATGAAATATTAGCGGGATAATTTGGAATAAAATTTGTTGGATGGTTTGTAGGATACATGGGAGAACCTTATCGAGTAATAACAAATACTAATTGGTCGGGAATAAAGTTGGCCTAATCCCTAGTAAGATAGTGATGTATCGTCGTGAAATGATGGAAAATTTGGCAATTGAAGTAAGGAATGAAATAAACAAGGTGGTGATTATCGTAGAGATAATAAATGATAAGGATTACATTAGCTAGAAAGGTACTTATTATCTGATCCTGTTGGTGGTCTAATCGTGTTTCAAGTGTAGGAGTAGTAGGCGGTCTAGCAACCATAGCCCTAAAATTCTCACAGCCTCAAACCTATGAGATGGTGTAGTGTCTATAGTCTTAGTGGTAAATGGTAATGGTGTGTCAAATCATGCACGCTTCCCAAGTCGCAAGTCGTGTATGAGTATCGGGTATGAGATGTGATGGTACGGATGGTGCTCAAATGATAATGATGATGAAAATAATGACAATGATGATAATGGAATCCTTGTGGTGAGTTAAGAAAATAGGTTCATTAGGACTAAGCCTATAAGTTCTACCCAATGGTATGATCTGTCCCAACTGAGTGATAAAAATTGTCCTGATCCTATAGTGAATCAATAGTGATCGTGATGGTGTAGGTGTAACTTCGTCCTCCTAAAAAGGTCTCAGTGTCATCATCTGATGTTATCGGTGTTGAGTCAACTGATGTTAAAATTGTGATAGGGAATGACAAGGCATTCTCCATGTCAAAGTGATGTGAGTATAATGGAATGGGTATTTAAGGGCATCCATGTGACAATCGTTTTGAAATGAAAGTAAATAACTCGAAAAATGTACGTATAAATCGCATGCAAAGTGAACATGCACTTATGATGAAATGATGAGATGCTATGATAATGTAGTTATAGTCTAGGGTCAATGATGCAACCTAGTTCTCTATAATCGTAGCTCGTACCAATCTGTCACACCCCAATTTACTCGTTTTGCGTGAATGGAATTCTGGGGATTGACCGTCATAGCACCACAATCACAGTTATATTGAACGACCTAAAGTGTCGTTTAAAACACATCGTTGGATATTTCATAAAAACATTCGAGTACAACATCGGTCCCAAAAGGTTTACAAAGTTTATGGAGCTACAATTATGTTACAAATCCAAACGATGTTTTTGAAATAAAGTACCATAATGTACAATAATGTAAGTCGACGCCATGACTCAAAATGTAGGTCCCTAAACCATGTCATGATGATAATGCCTCGCCATTACGAAAATACATTGCTAAAAAGGTCAACAATAATGTTGGTGAGAAATCATAGGTTTATGTAAATGTTTTATACGACTACACAAGTATATATCCGCATGACAATCATGTCACGTAAAATGTTATTGGTATGACAATAATGTCACATAAAATGTTACAATTGCTTAAGCGCATGATACCGAAGCTCCGATGATGTACGCCCAAAAGAGTGTCTTGCCAAACAACTCGTAATGTTTTATGAATGAAATGCATCCGTATGGCGGTTGGGATTCACCAACCCGGATGGGGCGCCACCTCGATAGATCTATCCACTCACACACGCTTCTAGGAAATTAACGGCTCATACATTTGAAATGGGGACTTTAATCGGCAACTTTGTAACTCAAGCAATGTAAATGTATTTAACATACTTGGTATCGTAATAAAAATGTTGTGCAATGTATTCTCCCGTAGGTTTGAAATAATGTAAAACTTGTAAAACGGGCTATGAAAACTCACTTGGTAAACGGAATGATGACAAGAGTGAGTACACCGAGGTATAATGTGATGCTTTAACCGGGACCTATTACGAATGATATGATATGTCATGAGTTGCAATGTAATGTTATGCATGCATTTCGTATGTTATTTATACCATTTGCGAGTTTTGAAAATATAACTTATCGTCGAAAAATACTCTTTTGACGCCTTGACCCTTCAAAATGACTTTACAAGTATTTACGTCAAAATGTCATCCTACAATGGTTTAATAATGATTTATGGTGAAATTTTCACTTTTCGACGCAAAACAATGTCGTCGAATTTTCATGAAATTAACAAAATGGCTTTGGAAAACTAGTCGTAAAATAGTGTACGTCGATCGTTAGAGAACGAACTCGACGGTTTTGGAAAGTTTGTATCGAAATCTAGAAGTTTCAGTTCAAGAGTTTTCGTCCAAAAGGTCTCGAACATAAAGATAATAAGGGTTAAAGATAGTGATTTTGGCTAATTGTGGTTCAAAAGTGAGTTTCGCCAAGTTTAAACATCCAAATAATTTACGCAACTCCGCTATACAAACGGCTTGTCGTTTTGAAAAATATGCCCGGTGATCTTGATTTTATTAGAAGACATTTCGTTCCAAAAAGTTTCACAACCTCGTTAAAAACAGCCGTCAACATGGTCATTTTAGTTACCGTAATACTTATCTCGTAAAAATAATATAGTTTTTCAGAAATTAATAGTTACGGCAAGTTTATGAAAACGTGCATATCTTTGTCGTTTCAAATCCGTTTTCTACGTATAATATGTCCTTAGTTTCGTATCAAAGTATACTAATATATTTTTGACAAGTCGAAATAATTTGTAAAGCTTAGGACTCGATTTTGACTCGAATAAACCAAAAACATGTTGCTGAATTTTCTGAAAAATATATATTTCGTCGTCAAACTTTAAAAAGTCATAACTTCTTCGTTATAACTCCGTTTTTATCCGTTCAAGCGGCCACGGATTCGTTTTAAAGTATATTTTCTAAATATCAAGGCCAAAATTTCGTACCTACTGTTGGATTTTCCAGAAAATCAAAACAAGGACAGAACACAATATATACTTATCGAAAATAGTTTTTCTCGGACAAAACCTATTCTAATCCCTTCAAATCAACTCCAAAGCTAATCTAATCCTACCATACACCTTCTTAGGGTGTCATGGGTTCCTAGACATCATCAAGACCAAAGTATACCAAGGGGATAATTATAGGATGACTTTATATATATATATCTCTAAAAATCATGTAAAATGGTATAAACAACACAAATCATGCATGCTTGCTCCAAAAATGAAGAGATACATATGAGATGATAAGGAAACATGAAAAATGAAAGAAACATGCTTACTAGTTAATATGATGAGGTGCAAAGAACAAGGTTTAGCCTAAACACTCTTGGTTTTTATTTCAAAACCTTAATTAAGAGTGTAATCTAGATTGTTTTAACACTTGAGCTTGCAAAATTTTGATGATCCCCTTGAAACACTTATATGGCCGGTTTTCTTAGAGAGAAGAAAAGGGAAGAGAACATTTACTAACTTTGTATTATTGAAGTGAATGAATGAGATAAAAATTGAGATACTTGGAGTATAAATCCTACCTTAGTATTAAAAGATCTAACCACCATTGACTCATTTTCCCCCTATGGCCGGTTTTCATGGGGTATGTTTCACAAATATCTTTTTTTTTTTTTATATATAATGTGTTGTGTAATTATTTGATAAAGGGTATAAGTAATATGTGTAGGAAAATGTATAATTAAAGGTAAATGGTAACTTTTAAGTACATGAGATTTTTAATAGATCAAAATAGAATGTAATGAGATAATAAAAATTGTAAAAATACATTCCTTGTGAAAATTGAGTGATAAAATAATTATCGAGAAATTTTTAAGAAAAGCGTCGTAATAATATAACTTTAACGATTTATGTACCAAATAAATTTAAAACACTAGGTAAAGTCAAAATATAGTTTTTATAACTAAATGTAAGTTTAAAAATATGTCGGGATCATTTTTGAAAGTAATGGATTAAATGTTCAAAATAATAACTCACGCGATAACATTTATTTAATATAAAAATTACGCTTAAATGTGAAATGAAATGTCATGAATGAACTATCATGATGCAAATGCTGCAAATGAAATGTAGACTAAACTTAGTCCATATGAAATGTTCGTGATGATATGATCATGCATTCGCCGCTAAACCGTTAAGGTTACGCGAATTTGGAACACGTAAACCTAGTTTACGATAAATGTTGAAATTGTGAAGCATAAATTGTTTCGAGAAATGACCTAAAAGTACGGGTTGTCACACATCGTACTTAACTTGCCTTCTAGTTCTTCTCAAAAACTTCCTTGCTTGCACAGTCAACATTGCCATCTGCCATTGAAGGTTTATCTCTTCAAGATCATCAAGATCAATTTGATCTAGATCTTGATACAAAACAGTAACAGTGGTAGTTAAAACAGCCATAAAAGCACAAATTGCACCATCACTGACATTATCACTAACACTGGTATTGTTAGAAATAGCAGTGGTTATACCATAAGCAGCAGCGGATGCATCTTGAGGACTATTGTGGTTTGTTGAAACAAAAGCAATGTTTTGTGTAGATGAAGATGCACCAGCAATGTTCTTTTCAGACTTATAAACCTTCAAATTGTTGTAGAGATTGTCCAGAGTCATCTTTTCAAAGTCATCTTTGTTTCTCCACATAACAGTATGCATAGCCCAGTCAGGTGATAAACTTCTGATGAACTTCAGATTGATATCTTCTTGAGCAACTTTGTAGTCCACTGACTTCAGTTGGCTAATAAGTTTTTGAAGTCTGTTATAAGTGCCATCAAGTTTTTCTCCACTAAGAGCAGTGAAGTTTTCAAGCTGATGCTTGAGCATGTTCTTCCTTGATTTCTTGGTAGCTTCATTACCAGCAAATCTTGTTTCAAGAGCATCCATTAATTCTTTAGCAGACTCATAATTTTCAAAGTCCAAAGCATACTCATTAGGTATTCCCATGGAGAGAATACTATGAGCTTTGATCTCAAGCTTCCTTCTAGCCTTGTCAACTTCACTAATAATGGCTATCTCAGTACCATCTTCACCCTTCTTAGGAAGAGTATCACCCTTTTCAACAACATCCCAGATGGTGTAATCAATCATACGAATGTATTGCCTCATTCGCATTCTCCAGACTTGGTACTCACCCTGCTTGAGCATGGGAACCTTTGATGCAGTAACCATGTGAGTTTTGTCAGACATCTTAACTTTCTTGAATAGAACTTAACTAAATTTCTTCTTGGTTTTAGTTTCTAGATCACAAGCTCGAATACCACTTGTTGATCCCAGTTGAGCAAACGATCCTTTATAGAAACTGACTTAACAAAGACTTATTAAGTATCACGCGGAATTTAATACTTAATCTTAAGAAGAAGAACAATAAACATTCAACACCTCAATATTATTATTAATACAAATACTCTAACCAGTATTAGGGTTTTACAACCTTGAAGTGTATCGACCTTAGATATAAAACATAGGTCTATCTAATCTAACCTAGGACCTCCTTTTATAGGCTAAGGAGTACTTTACATAATACAATACATAACCTACAAGATAAATATCTTTTCCATATTTATCTAATACAAAATATTAAACCGACTATACAAGACTAGCAGTGGTTACAATACAATATCCGAGGTTACACAGTACTACTAGCCGCGGTTTATCTTCAGCAGTGGATTCATTCTTCTGTCCGTGGTTTCATCAACTCTATCCGTGGTTCCAACACTTAGAATAATTCATGATCAAAGTAACCTAAAACCCAACACCGTGCCATTGTTAAATGACATTTCTAAGACCGCAAATGTTATCGATACCAGACGACATGTCTTTAGAAAATAATATTTTTGGTATTTTTAAATTTTCTGATTTTTATGGGTTTTTGTTTGTTTTATAATTTTATATTTTCTTTTTACTGGTTTTATATTTTTGTATTTGGTTTTTGATAGATATTTACAAATATAGAGTAGATGATATAGTTTAAGAAGGAAGATGAAACGAGTACCGAGATAAGGATATCGAGCAGCCCCATTGTAGAAGATAGAAGTCATCATCTCTTAAACATTCACCACCAAAGCTTCCGAGGCTCCGAATAGAAGATAGAACATGAGCCTTTGAGAAAGAGACTTTGGCGCCTTTCCCCAAACCGAAAATCCATTAGATGAGCGATTCAAGCTCTATTTCATGCTTGCTTTAGCCAGTGCACGAAGCACACCATTATCATAAATCCACGCTCTTTTAAGAACGATAATCGAGATTCTCCATTCGGGGTTATATCATCAAGAAGAAGAACAACAACGTATCATCCCACATTTAAATACCTCTTCTCAAATTCCTTTTCCACCGAAGTCCAAGCGATCCATTCCAAAAGGTGTCAAGAGAATGTTCCCCAAGTAGATGAATTGATGCGATCACTCTTAGACTAGAGCTCACGAACCCGAATACACATATACCAAGACAGAGAAACTTATACCATCAAGTCGCAGATTAAGTCCGATAGCCAAAGAATAACCCGATGTATACTTTTCTCCCCGATGATAGTGTATGAAGCTCAAGAACCCGGCACCAATGCCCAAAGAAAGAATAACCGATAACATCAAGAAGCATGTCAATCATCGATTATCTCGCGGATGACAATCTCTGATGTCAACTCCGAATAAGTGATTATATCTCGAATCACCGATTAAGCTCTCAGTGAAACAATTGAGCGCCCAATGTTCACAATTCTCTCTCCCGATGATTGCGATAACATCGAAATCGTCACACATTTGTGTACCTCTTTTATCTTTAGAAACTTTCTCTTACATCACTTCACCTACGTAGTTGGAATAATAACACTAAAATCCTTGATGAGTAAAACCTTGAGTTTCTCTGCGGTCATGACATTTGTCTTCCCGGGATATCTTCAATCACTTAGAAGAATTAAGTTGATCAGGTTTACTCGCTTTGTGTTTAGATGTGTGTCTCCTTCCCCCTTGCTGGTTTTGATACTTCAGAATCAGCAACACATTATAAGCCCATGAACTAGAAATCTATTAAGAAGAACACTTGAACTCTTGTGAGAATCAACTTGCTGCGGAAGAATGTGAGCAAGTCTAATTGGGGATTAAATCTGACATTTCACTCTCCCCCAATTAGTGCTCTCCACTAATTTTGACAATCTTTTTGATAAATTCCCGAGATGAGAAGAAGTCTTTAGATCGTCAAATGCAACTCGTCTTTAGTTTTCTAACATGCAGCAGAAAATGTAGAGCAGACTGAAGACTCGACCTTCTTTAAGATTGTCCAGTTGGGGAATAGATAGTTAACATCTTCATCTCACCAAAAAGAATCCCAATTAACTTACATCTTGGAAATCCCCTTAACTAAAATCCCTCTGAATCAAACAAGAACAGAAAGATGTTCATCAAGGAAATTAGCAATCAGCCCGCAACGAACACACTAAATGGTAACACCAAACTACCAATCACATCAAACCAAGATCCTACAGTCATGAAGCAAATGGCCTTTTTTTTAATGGAGATTAAGTCTTTATTGAGGGAAATCAGAAAATATAGTAGCACCCCTCAAACCTATTTGTTATAAATGGAAGTATAAAATGTGCATGATAATGCAGACCTTCTTTGAAGGTTTTTATTGGGAGTGATCAAGAAGATGGTAATTGTTGAATGCTCATAGAGTTTAAGGACTTATGTGTTTATTGGGTTATGAGAGTTGGGTTTATTAGTGGATAATTAGGCCCAACCCGGGTTGTGGGTTTTGGGAATTAGGGTTTTACCATTATAAATAATGGTCACCAATTAATTCACCACATCCTCGGTTCACACACACTATTCACACCTTAAAAAAACACACGCACTCACATTCTCTCTCAAAAAATACCAACAAACATCAATGTCTAGTAGCCGCCATGGTAAAGCCACCGCACCTCCGCTGATGGTGCGGGTGACAGCCGGCGAGGATTGGAAATGGGTCACCGAAAGAAATTATTATAAAAGCTAACCATTTTTGGTTAATATTGGTAACATAGATCTTCATCAAGATGATGTGACAATTGCTCTGAGGTAACCTCCATGACCAAGAGAAGAGATATCATAAAGTTACTCAGTCATTCAAATGGTACTTCCCACTGGGTAATCGCCGCTAGTGTATGATGGGAAGAAGAGTGCATTTGTCACCGGGCCTCGCCGCTTAGTTCAAACAAGTTTGTCGTCAAACTTCCTCAACAGTAATGGGCGGGATCGTGAGTTTAAAGTAACCATCAAGTTGGTCGCAAGAAAAGAGCTTAATCATTTGAGGCGCTTTTGGTCGGGAGACATAAAGATAATCCCAAGGAGACTATCCAAGCTCTCGATGTGGTTCTTCGAGAGTCCGCTACTAAAGATTGTACGATAGTGAGGAGATATCAGATTAAGCTATTGTTAATAAAGTTTTTTTTCGGCGGTTAGGAACAGCCACGCCAAGTTCACTAACTACCCAAGAAAGGATTAAGGTGATGAGAGCTCTTAAAGGACTTATGGTGGTGGGCATTTTCCATCATAGACGGTATAAGGTTCAAGGTTTAACAACTCAACCGATTAACCACCAAGTTTATCCATAAGACAGAGCCACCAAAGCGTAGTTCAAGACTTGATGAGAAATACAACTTTAACGTGGATTTTCCAAATCTTCCCGCTATTCAAGCTAGGATGATGCAAAGCCTATTTACCTTCCAATGGAGACCAGATATCACTCCCGATCAAAGATACACTCCAAAGCGGAATCTAAGGCGCTTGACTCAATTCTCGAGGCACCGCACCGCCACAGCCAATAAATATGGAGAATAAAATATGTAATGCAATTAGAAAAATCGACTACAACACAGATCCTCTAGTGAGCAAAGAGTTTGAAATGAATGTAACATGGCGACCCACCACCATTGAGGCCCAACTTTTACCACCGCCTTCTCTGTGTTATCGTGGGTGTCAATCTGAGGTTGCTCCATCTGTTGGTCAGTGGAACATGAGTGGTCTGAAAGTTATCAATGGTAGAATTGTGAAGTACTATACCATAATAAACTTCTCACTGCAGAACGAAGAAGCAGTTCTGGACTTTGTTTATGAACTTGTTTCCATATGTCGAGACAAAGGCATTGTTTTCAAACCCCAACCGATGCCAATGCGTCACCTTGCCCCACACCATTGAGAAAGCTCTTGCGATCTCCACTTTCGAGCTTCAAGACAACTAGCACAAATTTCACCGGACATCATCTCGCAAATGATGTTTGTAATCCTCCCCGAAACTAAAGGAAGTCCCGAAACTAAAGGAAGTTATTCAAGGATCAAACGGTATGTGAAACCGAGTTGGGAATTATGTCACAAAGGTCGTAAGCTAAATTATATCATGACGAGGAGTAGCGAATACTTTGAGAATGTTGCAATCAAGATCAATGTGAAAGTTGGTGGGAGGAACACCGCCATGTCTGCAGCTCAATCGTAGGTTTCCTTATGTCGCTGATCGACCAACCATAATCTTTGGTGCCGATGTTACTCATCCCCACCGAGAGGATACCGCCTTCGATTGTCGTTGTCGTTGCTCGATGGATCGGCCGGGTGACAAGGTACAAGGCCCTCGTGTCCTTAGCACAAGAACATAGGCAAGAAATCATTCGTGACTTGTACACAACACGCATCGATCCTAAGAGAGGTTTTATTCATGGAGGGATGATCGGGGAGCTTTTGATAGCATTCAAGAAAGAAACTTGACATAAGCCACACCGCCTTATATTCTGCTGTGGATGGAGTTAGTGTGGACCGCTTTAATGAAGTTCTGTCAAGGAGATAAACATGATCCGATTTGCGTGTCGCTCGTTGGAAGAGAACCACCGCCACTTCTTACATTCATTGTGGTTCGTAAAAGGCACCATACTAGTTTCTTTCCGTGAGACAAGGTGATAAGGCTAGTAGCACCGATATGAGTGGCAATATTGTTCCGTACTCGTGGTCGATACCAAGATTTGTCATCCTTCGGGTTCGATTTCTATCATCGCAGACCATGTTGGAATTGTGAGACGACGAGTCGCCCACTCACTACCATGTTCTCTATGATGAAAACAAGTTCACCGATGACTTGCGATGCTCACAAACAATCAGGCTACACGTATGCTAGGTGCACCCGATTTGTCTCCATTGTTCCACTGCATACTATGCTCATCCGGCTGCATCCGAGCTCGAACTTACACAGAGGGAGATCAAGACGAAGCAATTCATGTGGTCAACGTGCAACAAAAGATCGTGTGGCTAAAGTTCGTCCTCTTCCTATCATTCATGACAATGTGAAGAGAGTAATGTTCTCATCGTTAGGTTGGTAGAGGCCTCTAAATAAGACAAAGTGTATGGGGTTTTGCTTGTTAGTATCTTTATCCCCATGTACTATAAGCAATAGCCAAGCTTTAGAGCTTTTGCTTGTGCAGAACTCCGAAAGGTCGATATGGTCAGAATTTCTATGACATGCTTAAGACTTTATGAGTATGATGGCAACTTTTGGTATATTCTCGCATTATGTTCGAAACCGATTTAAGGTAATTTAAGGTAAACATGATTATCAAAAAAAAACCCACGACTTTGGTACAAATCAATCATCAAAGGCTTGTCATGCCATGGACCGTATCAACCAAAGAGCCCACAAAATTCACGACTTTGGAATGAAGGCCGCCATTCGGTATCAAGGCCGACTATTATGGAATTGGTAAACGCCAGCTTTGGTGATCCATCCGTTAACAAAGATCAAGATCTTTGGTTACGGTGGTGTCGATGGTGTGTCCGTAAAGAAGTTCCTTTTATGTAGGTGATGGTCGTGTTCATCATGACTCGAGAAATAACTAAACGTGGGTTACAATATGTGGTTGGTATTGAATGTCAAAGATATGGTAGATGGTATGGGTTAAAAAAAAAAAATTATATATATATTTAGTTATTTAATTGTTTGTTTTTTTTTATGTCGAATCCAGGGTATTTATTCCCGAGACGACTGTGTGGGATACTTTGGTTTATCCTTCGAATACTTTGGTTATCCATAAACAAAAAAATAGAATAGGAATTAGAAAAGGGGATACTTTTGGTTATCCCATTTTATTTTGATTATTGTTGTATTTTGCTTTCTTAGTTTACTACTTCAGTTCGAGCTATCGCGATTTTGCCGCTCGCACTGTGGGGGAGTATTAGTGGATAATTAGGCCAAACCCGGTTTGTGGGTTTTAGGAATTAGGGTTTTACCATTAAAAATAATGGTCATCAATAAAATTATACCTACGGGGAATTATGTAGTCTAACAGGGTTGTCTACTTGTATAGCAACTGATAGTGTGTGACCAAATTATGCTTTAAGGGACGGTTTGAAGCTTATTCTAGTTCATCTTTTATGCTACAAAGTTCCTACTTTTAATGGGGACGTTTTAAACTTCATAATGGTCCTCAATATGATAACGGTGCTTTAAACATAAGACATGCATTAACAAGATTATAAACATAAGACATGCATTAACAAAGTCCCTAATGAAGAGCTTCAAGCACCACGTGCAAGAGCCTTGATAGCAGCACCACCACCAGCTGGTCCTTCATCATCCTCTCCACCAGTCAGAGAAGTGGTGAGGGGGTTAGCATGCCCTAAAGTGTATGAGTGGATTGACATGCGTGGAGCTCCTAAGGTGATGCCAAAGTGGGGCTTCCCAAAGAAACCATAGATGGTAGATGGTGGTTAGGTTGGGGACGGGTTATAAAGCTTGTGTCTGGAGTAGGTAGTTGGTAGTTGGTTTTCAGTTGATGTAATGATGCATGTAATCAGTATTCCATGGATGTATCTACTGCACTCTGTGTGCAGTTTTGTGAAATAATAATAATGATCCATGTTTTCCTTTATCTTTAGAGTTCTTGCATCATACTTGTTGTTTCATTAACTTCATTACCAAAACTGACATATTATCCATCATAATGTTCAAAATCTGAAAGATAGGACTTGTTGCCAGTCATCTGCCTTGAACACCCACTATCTGTATATCCTTGATTTGATTTTTTGTCCTTGGATGTTCTCGCATAAGAGTAAAGAGTTACTTTCTGGGGACCCAAGCCATTATTGACTTGGATCCCTCGTGTATCAATATAGTTAAATCTATCAAAGGTCATTGATACACCATTGGGATTGGTTGTAGAGGTATTTCCTTTAGGTTTCCATTCCCAACGTGTTGAGGCCTTCACAAGATTGCCCATGTCTCCCTTTTCTTGTTTACAACCCTTGCGGTGGTAACTTTTGTATGAGCGGTGAAACTGCTGGTTTCTTTTAGGTACCCACCGTTGGTTATAATGAACCTTTTAGATTGAAAAGTTCCTTTCCTGTTTGTGCAGATTTTGCAAAAGTTGTTTTGGACTTTGCACTTTTAACGAAGCGACTTAGGGTGAACAGTGTTAACAGCTTTTATGGTGGCAAAGTTTTGAGACCACTTCTTAGTTGAATCGCTTGGGATCATTTTGCAATTTGAATTAGGGTGTACATTATTTTGAAACATGTTAGAATTCACCCTTTTATTCCCATGGACTTCCTTCTCCCAAAGATGATAGTCACAATAAGCATGTAAATGATCAAAACTACCACGATATAGCATGCCTTATTGTACATAACAAAATCACTACCTAGTTGTTGAGATTTAACATGATTCCAACTCCTCCGATTACCCCTAGGAGTCGTAGGCTTGTTCCTATACATCTCAAAGATACCTTATGCTTGATCTAGGTTTATTAACCGGTTTCCTAGGTTCCTCTATAACAAGATAACAACTTTGGGATAAAGACTCTACATTCTTTTTAACATTCTCATTAACAATGATGAGTCACTAGCACTCTCAAAAACATCATTATCCTGCTTAATCTCTTCCTCACTTTTTACCATTGTGTCCTTTAAAGGACCATATTCACGCTCAAGGTCCTAAAACTCTTCTAAGCCTCAGTATGAGCTAAATCTATACCGAGGTGATGGAACACCTCTTAGTGGTGGAGGCACGTTGTTATAACCCATACCGGACTTAACTTTACTATATATTTGAGCATTCCAAATTTTATCAATTGATTTAGACCGATGATAACATGTGTCTAAAGTTAAATTGACATTTTCATTTTTCTTTTGAAGTTTTTCAAACTCCTTTTGGTATGCTTCATTCACACCGTTGTATGTTCTACCTCTCTTCTAAGAAGAATCATATCATCATTATATTTTGACTCATTTTCTTGATAGTGCTCTAGTTGTTTTTCTAGTACACTATAGCTCTCCTAAGGTTAGACACAGATAATTAGCAAGAATAACTCTTGTCTTTCATTAGAATATAAATCATTAAGCCTTTCAACTTCTCTAGCACCTACATGTTTTAGAACAACTTTCAAAGTTTTGTACCTCGTAGTCGAGAAAGCCATAAGAGCAAATTCAAGAGCAACAAGAGCAAGATCGAATGTTCTTCTTCTTGTTCATCAACCATGAAACTCCAATCATAGCTCACACCATCAATAGCCAACATTGCCTTTGGTTCTTCCACGCTTGGTTCCTTCTTTGCTTGTACCAAGTTGACTGTTGTCCTTGGTCTTTGGTCTTCTACATTCTCTAGCAAATGTCCAAACTTGTGGCGCTTAAAGCACTCCACTTTCTTCTTATCAAAGCCCGCAGCCACTCCCATTGATGTGAATAGGCTTGCCGCCTTCTTGTAGAATTTCCTAGCCCTCATGCTAAGAAAAGCTATCGCCATTTTATATCCATCTCTTCCAAGTCATCTTCATCAATTTGCTCTATGTCTTCATGAGTTAAGATGAGCCATCTACTTGAGTAGAGATGAAAGCATAAAAGGTAGGATCTCCAATACTAGCAACCTTCTTCTTTGAACTTGCAGTGGTAACATTAACATTGCCAGTGGGAACTTTAGAACCAGCAATGGCAACATCATCATCACTGTCATCTTCAGAATCATCACTATCAACAGAGGTTGACAACAATGCCAAGCTACTAGAGCTTGTACCAAGTTTTCCTGCCTTCTTCAACCTTGCTCAATAAGTTTGAAGTTGTTGTAAAGGTCATTGAGCATCATTGTTTCTATGTCCGATTTGTTTTTCCGCATGAATATTAGTTTGAAACTCAAGAAAAACTTTGAAACTTCAAATTGAGGTATTCCTTTTCTACCTCAATGCCAAACACAATCGGTTGTGTAACAATCTTAAAGTTTGCTAAAGATGCTATCAAGTGAGTCATTGCTTGAAGCGAGAAGTTTTCATAACTTTGCTTCAACAATGTCTTTTGTGTCTTTGTAGCATCATTACCACCAAACACTTGAGCAAATATCTTCAAACAGCTTTAGCGATCATGTGTTTGTTGAATGCAATGATCCGATCTCTAGGAAGAGTCATCAAGAACAAACTTCTAGCCTTAAGATCATTCTTCCTAAGATCCTTTTCAATACTAGATTCGAGCACGTAAACTTTCACAACATCCGTGTCACCAACCTTCACAAGACTAGTCACGTGCTTGAAAGAATCACCGCTTGAATGATCTCCCAAAGAGCATAGTCCTGTATGAGAAAGTATTGCTCAATCAGTATCCACCACATCTCAAACTCATTAAGTTTGAGCTTAGGTAGCCTTGGTGTAGAAGAGTTGGACTGGTTGTTTTCCATCTCCATTGAATTGAGTGAGTAGGTTAAGCTTATTCCTTGGATCTTCTAAAACAAAATATTAGAACCTTTGCTCTGATACCACTTGATGGATCTGGACACACACCTTGTGTCAATGATATTTTGTGAAATTATTAAGAACGCATTTAGATAAGTATAGAATAGATTTCGTGTATATTCTATAATGTTAGCTTTATACTTATCTTGTAAAGGACTCCTTGTTGTATAAAAGGAGGTCCTAGGTCATTGTCTTAGGTACTTGTCTAATTACCTACGACACTCACAAAGGCTTCAAGGTGTAACCCGAGTGATAAGCAAAATCACTCGTATTATACATTAATAATATTGGAGCTTAAGTTTTGTGTTTAATGCGTGTTTACTTACAATACATCATATAATCCGTCTTCTAAGTATTACTAAGTAAATTCCGCGCTTAATAATATCATACAAAATATCATTGACACAAGGTGTGTCCGAATCCATCGTAATCTCTTGTTGTATTTTTCACAGGTTCCATACTTCCAGGTTTCAAGGATCATCAATAATCAAACAAGCATCATGTATGAATCATCATCAAGAACAATATAAGAACAAGAGATTGGGTTTGAACCCTTGAATGATTTCTAATATATTATAAAACGAAGGGTTACATGTTGACTTACAGGATCCTATCTATATACACTTATTGAAGCGGCACAATTTAACATCCAAACGTTGTGTTGTTTGGGATGTAACCGTTTCCTACTAACTACCCTAATTGCCTGCGAATGGGCCTGTATGGGTTAACATATTTGAACCCATGTTGTAGACTTAATTCGACCCAATTTACAATTCATAAAACATAATACATATTTAACTAAAAGTCTTAACATAAACAATAAACATACTTTGATCTAAATTTATTAGAGGCTAACATTCTCCCCTCCTAATTATTTAGTATCAAAACATCTTGAGTGATCTTCATTGTTTCTTCAAGCAATGTCTTCAAAGTCATTGCTGTCTTGAACTGCTATCATCTTCTGGTCTAACACCAAACTTATTCAAACTGGTTCTTGTGCTCCATCCTTCACTGTCTTATCCTTCTGGCCTGATGGGTCCTTGGCTGCTACAACATTGCAAGTTTCACCCACTTCTAAAGGCTTTTCAACCCAAGGCACTTGAGCAGTTTCATGGTATATCACAACTAGATCAACAAACTTCTTGTAGCAGTTTCTAACTGCTTCATCATCTTTATTTGTTAGACCTTGAAGTTTTACAATTATTCCACACTTGTCACTCAAAAACAATTTACGTATACCCTTTTCTCTTTTCCTTCTTTGTTTGAAGTCTTCATGTTCGTTATTTGTATCTTCAGCAACCGTAACATTGAGTACAAACTTCATGATTGACGTCATGGCCCATGTACTCCGCAGTGAGAGTGTCTGCGTGATCATTCCTGACTTCTTGCGTGATCATTCTGCCTTCTTGCGTGATCATTTCCGCATCCTTGAGTAGTCCTCTCCTCCATCACAGTTCTGAAAAATGAGTCTAATATCGCCAAATATTTCTTGTAACTTCAACCATGGCGGAAAACCAAAATTCAATCTTAATCCTTTTGAATCTGTGTTGCGTAACCATAAATCACAGCAATCTTCCTATGATATTAAAAATGCGTCTCTTGATTCTTGAGTGATGATCAAAAACATGAATTGTTGTGTTGTTTGATTCCTTGGGCTCTGATACAATGTTGTATTTTTCACAGGTTCCATACTTCCAGGTTTCAAAGATCATCAATAATCAAACAAGCATCATGTATGAATCATCATCAAGAACAATATAAGAACAAGAGATTGGGTTTGAACCCTTGAATGATTTCTGATATATTATAAAACGAAGGGTTACATGTTGACTTACAGGATCCTATCTATATATACTTATTGAAGCGGCACAATTGAACATCCAAACGTTGTGTTGTTTGGGATTTAACCGATTCCTACTAACTACCCTAACTGCCTACGAATGGGCCTGTATGGGTTAACATATTTGGACCCATGTTGCAGACTTAATTTGACCCAATTTACAATTCATAAAACATAATACATACTTAACTAAAAGTCTTAACATAAACAATAAACATACTTTGATCTAAATATATTAGAGGCTAACATCTCTGAATGTCAGTAAGAACAAATTTGTTGTGTTGCCGGAGAATTATGATAAAGAGTTCCCTACTATGTTAATAGCCCAGAAACAAAAGACTGTGGAGAGTTATATTAAGAAAAAGAAGAGACCATGTAATGATGAATCCAGTAGTTGGAGTAAGGATATGCAGTTATATTTTCAAGAAAAATGGAAAGAAACTATGATGGATCAAGAGAGGTTCAAGAAGAAGATCAAGAAGATGTGTTTGATGATTATACTGATATTGCTAAGTTTGTAAAGCAAAATGAAGTGGGTCAGTGTAGTCACAATATACTTAGAGAAGAATTGGATGGTGGGCTGTTTAATGAATGGTGACATCATGGATTGTAAAATTGCTTCATGGAATGTAAAGGGTCAAGGTAAGAAGACTAGACAGAAAGAGGTTAAGGATTTCATTATGAATGAGAATTTCAGAGTTAGTGCTCTCATTGAAACACGTCTTAAAGGTGATAAAGTGAATAGAACTTGTTCTAAGATTTTTGGATGTTGGAATTGGATTAGTGATGCTACAGTTAGTCCTAAAGGTTGTAGAATAGTTGTTGGGTGGGACCAAAGTACAATGAATGTTATGCTGTTACACTGTTCTAGTCAGGTTGTTTTCTTATCAACTGAGAATGTGAATAACTCTGTGAAAGTCTTTTGCACAATCGTTTACGCTAGTAATGAAGGAAGAGATAGAAGGAACTTATGGAGAGACCTTAAGGGCTATTATCACTTAGTGAATGGGCATAGTTGGTGTGTTTTGGGAGATTTTAATGTCACTTTGAGAATTAATGAGCATAGTGAGGGTATGTCATGTTCTAGTGCTGATATGATTGAGTTTCAGGATTGCATTACTGAGATTGAAGTTGAAGATTTGAATAACAATGGCTTTCATTATACATGGACCAAAAGTTGTTTTGAAAAAATAAGATAATGGGAAATGGAAGTTTTATGGCTGCTTATCCATAGTCTCATGCCATTTTCTTACCATTTTTGGTTTCTTACCACAGTCCAGCTATTTTGGTGACCCCTAAATGTTTAGATAAAAAGAAGAAGGCCTTCAGATTTTCAAACTTCATTGTAGATAAAGCTGATTTTATTCCTTTAGTTTGAAGAGAATGGCAGGTTAATATTGAGGGATGTAAAATGTTCAGATTGGTGAAGAAATTGAAAAACCTGAAGCATCATTTGAAGCAGCTTAGTTGGAAGAATGGAAGTGTGTTTGATAGAGTGATTTAAACTTGAAGTTGATCCTTATAATACTGATTTAAGGAAAGAGGCAAGTTCTGCTCTCTTTGAGTATAATGAAGCTGTCTTGGATGAGGAAAAGCTTCTTTGCCAACAAGCTAAAGTAGAGTGGTTGATGGAAGGCGACAGAGATACCGCTTATTTTCACCATGTTATTAAAGGAAGAAAGCACAGAAACAATATTGTGAGCATTTGTGATCAGCAGGGTAACTTATATGAAGGCAAGGATGTTCCTAATCAGTTTGTGAATCATTTTCAAAAGTTCTTGGGCAATTCTCATAATACTCCGCAGATATATGATACTGAAGGTATGTTCAAGTTAAGGGTCTCTCAAGTTGAAGCTGATAAAATGTGTAGAGATGTTACTGAGAAGGAAGTGGAAGAAGCTATTAAAAGTATAGATGATAGTAAGCCTTTAGGCCCAAATGGTTATACTTCAAAATTCTTTCAAGAGGGCCTGGTGTATTGTTGGTGCTGGCTATTAAAGAATTTTTTCATTCAGGAAAGCTTCTGGGTGAGGTAAACTCTACTTTAATCTCACTGGTGCCCAAAATTAACAATCCAAGTAAAGTATCTGACTACAGGCCTATAGCATGCTGCAATGTGATTTACAAGATTATTAGTAAGATCTTAACAAACAGATTAAAAGATGTCCTTACTAGAAATATCTCAAAGAATCAGTGTGCACTTATTCCTGGAAGAAGTATCACTGACAATATCCTCTTAACCCGAGAATTACTCAAAGGCTACAATTGCAAACATGGGAAGGGTAGATGTGCTTTTAAGATTGACATCATGGAAACTTATGACACTGTTTGTTGGAGTTTCCTTGAATCTGTGCTCAAAGGTTTTGGTTTTCCTCGAAAGTTATTTTATTTGGGTTATGAAGTGTGTTACCTCTGCCCTTTTTCTATTGCTATTAATGGAGAGAGTCATGGTTATTTCAAAGGAGGGATAGGGCTAAGGCAGGGATACCCCATCTCCCCATATCTTTTTAAAATTGTGATGGAGGTTTTTAACCTTCTATTGTCAAGAAGAATTCAACAATTTGGTCTTTTCACATATCATCATGGGTGTAAAGTGTTACAAACTTATGTTTTGCAGATGATTTGCTTGATTTATGCAATGGGGATGTGAGATCTGTTATTGTAATAAAGAGAGCTTTAGAAGAGTTTAGTAGTGTATCTGGAATATATCCTAATATGGGTAAGAGCACATGCAATGTTCTGTGGTAATATAAGTGCAGAGTTGCAATATGACATCCTCCAAATTGTCCCTTTTAAGGTTGGAAAGTTCCATGTGAGGTATTTGGGTGCTCCACTGATTACAAAAAGACTTGGCTATAATGATTGCAAGAACCTAATTGAGAAAGTCAAAGGGAAGGAAACAAGTTCTTGTCATATGCTGGTAGAATGCAACTCATATCCTCTATTCTAGATGCAATGCAGACTTTTTGGGCTTCAGTGTTTTTTATCCCAAAGTCTGTAATTAAGGATATAGAGAATTTGTTTAAAACCTTTTTAAGGAGTCAAGGTAAGAGTTTTCAAGGAAAAGCTAGGATTGCCTGGAAGAATGTATGTAAGCCAAAAAGGAACGGTGGTCTTGGGCTACAGTCTCTTGAAATGTGGAATATCTGTTGGGCCTTAATGTTATAGAAGAAAACAATAGGGTAGTTTAGTGTATTTATGTTATGTTTTCAGAAATCCGACCCATTATATTGGGTTGGGTCATTAGGATAACAGTATAAACCGCTTAGAATAGGGTTGTAACGTTTAGATTAGTTGTGTCGATTACATGAATCGGTATGTCTCTTAACTATGTCAAAGACACCGATTCAATCAAGATATATATGTCAAGTTCGTAAACAATTATTAAATATCAATACAATTTATAAATCATATATCGTTTCTATACTCAATATATAGCATATCTTGTTTCAGATTTTGCTTAAAACACACCGTAAAATACAACCGATTCAAAGGTTTTACAAAGGCATCGAGGCGGTTTTCGTTTGGGAAATAGAAAATTCGATCAGGAAGGCGGATTGATTATCAACAGCGGGATTGATCAAGATCAACAGCGGAAAATCGGGTTTGATTGTCAATAGTGGTGAAGCGAACAATAGTTGTCATTAGGAGGAAGCGGACGTGACACTTATTTGCTAGGCGGATTTGACTTTCAACAGCGAAGCGGGTTTGATCACACACCCAAAAATCAAAGAAACCAGATTAGTATTTGTGAAAGAAAGGGAAATTTAATTAAAGATTGGTAGAAAGAAGAAAAGAAACATGTCTGGGGATTCGTCAAAGAAGAATGAAAATGTAGCAAAGGAAGAAGGATTATCATTAAACTTCCGGTGCCCAATCCTCAACTCTACAAATTACACGATTTGGGCAGTAAAGATTAAAGCAATATTTAATGTCCATGAAATTTGGGAAGCAGTTGAACCAACAACGGACGCTGAAGTTGATAAAAAGAAAAACAACAAGGCAATTGCAATGTTATACCAAGCAATTCCAGAAAATATGGTTTTGCAAATTGCAAGCCTTACTTCGGCAAAAGAAATTTGGGATGCGTTGAAGATTCGACATGTGGGAGTTGATAGAGTTAAGGAGGCGCGCGTTCAAACACTAGAGTCGGAGGTTGAACAGTTGAAGATGAAAGACAATGGGTCGCTAGATGTGTATGCCGGGAAGATAAGTGAGATTGCAACACAAGCAAACAGTTTGGGGCATAAGGTGGACGATAAAAGGCTGGTTAGGAAACTCTTAGGTTCTGTACCAGAAAATTTTATGCAGATTGTTGCAGCAATAGAGCAATTTGCCGATCTTAATACGATACCATTTCAAGAAGCCATTGGGAGATTGAAGGCTTTGAGAACGCACCAAGAAGCGTACTAAGAGAAGACATGGTGGTAAACTTATTTACCAAGGAAGACGCTAAGAGAAGGGTAAACACCATAAATGTGAGCATCATGGTTGTGGAAACTCAAATCGTGGAGACTTTGGATGAGGCTGGGGAAGAGGTCGGGGTCCGGAAAGGTCAAGACGATAGTGGAGTGCAACGGGACAAGAGTCACATACAGATGTCATAAGTGTCATGAACTTGGGCATTACAGAACGAATGTCCAAAATCGAGAGAAAAGGAGGAAGCAAACTCGATGCAGGATGTAGACGATGAACCAACATTCTTTGTAAAGACAAGTAATGGAGACTGATTTGCGTCTATAACATTAGGGGGTGAATGTTGGGCCTTAATGTTATAGAAGAAAAGAATATGGTAGTTTAGTGTATTTATGTTATGTTTTCAGAAATCCGATCCATTATATTGGTCAATCATTAGGATAACGGTATAAACCGTTTAGAATAGGGTTGTAACGTTTAGATTAGTTGTGTCGATTACATGAATCGGTATGTCTCTTAACTATGTCAAAGACACCGATTCAATCATTATATATATGTCAAGTTCTGTAAACAATTATTAAATATCAATACAATTTATAAATCATATATCGTTTCTATACTTCTGAATATATAGCATATCTTGTTTCTGTATTTTCTGTTTAAAACACACCAGAAAATACAACCAGATTCAAAGGTTTTACAATATCACTCTCATGGTTAAGCACTTATGGAATTTGGCAAGCAAAAAGGATTATCTCTGGGTGAAATGGATTAGGATTAAAGATAGAAGCATTTGGGATATAAGTGTGGATGGTAAAGCTAGTTGGGGATGGAGAAAACTACTAGCCATCAGAGACATTGTGAGGCCTCACATATGGTGTAGTCTTGGAAATGGAGAATCTACTTTAGCTTGGCATGATACTTGGAGTGATGTTGGTCCTCTGTCTAACTTCATTACTAGAAGGGATGTTTTGAGTGCTGGAATGTCAAATACAACAAAAGTTGCTGATCTTATTGAAAATGGAGAAATACACCTTCCTAATGTTTGGATTCAGGCACATCCTGCACTCAGTAGCATTCAAGGCATTAGTACAATCCCAAGTAAAGAGGATAGTGTTCACTGGTTAAGCAATGACAAAAACAACAAGTTAAGTTCAGTATTGCTAGAGTGTGGAATGATTTGAGAGGTAATGAAGAAGAAGTGACATGGTTTAATGCTATTTGGTTTCCTGCTTTAGTGCCTAAACATGCTTTCATCTTGTGGTTGCTGGTACATGAAAGATTGCCTACCCAAGATCGAATTTTAAAATGGTACCCTAATAAAGTTATGAAGTGTGCGTTGTGTGAAACTGTAAATGACAGTCATGAGCATCTATTTTTTACATGCCCATATGCTACAGCTGGGTGGGATAAAGCAAAACAAATGATCGAGTATGTTTCCTAATGGTGGTTATGATTGGAAAATGATATTGAGTGAATTGGAAAGGATCCAAATAAAAAAAATATATGGATCATTGTTAAAAAGCTTGTTTTTGCTGCTAGTGTCTATTCCATTGGCAAGAGAGAAACTTGAGGATTTTTCAAGGAAGGAAGAGGAATTGGGAAGACCTATGGCAAACAGTGGAAGAGATAGTTAAACTGAAGATTTCAAGTATGAAGGTAAAGAAGTCAACTGATGTAGTTGAAGTTCTTACAAAATGGGGTATTGATAGATGTGTTTCTGATTGAAGGTTGAGGTTAGTGTTTCATGTAAATTGGTTGTGGTTTTAGCAGTTTGCTCACTTGAAGGGGTGTTTGGTTTGTGGTTTGCATGTTTTGATTGAGGTTTTTGGTATTAGGAGATTATTATTGTGGGCTGCTTGTTTTAAGTCAGGCTAGTTGTGTCTATAACTTGTGTTGAGTTTCCAAAGAAAGTATAAGCTGTGGTATCCTATATAATTCTGTCCAGGTGGGGACTAGTACTTGCAGAAGTAGAGGTTCAAGTTTGTCTGCTAAATTTTAAGGATTTTGATCCTATTCTTCAAATACAATCTGGCTTTTGAAGAATCTAAGCTCACTACTATGATGGTCTTGTATCTTGGGATCAGATTGCTTGTTTATTGCGAAATATCCTAGGCAGATCTTCAATAGGCCTTTGTTAGGTAATTGGGTTTTGTCTTAGGTTGTTTCTCAGTTTTTCAAGTCAGTTTGATTCCATAAAGTAGGTTTCCATAAGTGAAGGGTTACTGTGGGTGCTGGTTGAGTGACCAAGTCTGGGAGATGGTTGGGAAATGTTATTGGTTAGGCTTCGAATGTACTGTCTGTTCTTGTTTTTCCTGAATGGGTATGTCCATGACAGTCAGGTATCTTGCTTTGTAAATTCTGTTTGGTATTAATAATATATATTCACCCTTTTGCACCCGGAAAAAAAAAAAAAAAAAAAAAGGAAGATGATAATAATATATTGAGTTGCACACCAACTTTTTGATAAAATGTTTGTTTCACTAGTGTTGTACATTTCATGTTAATTAGCAAAACTATTGAGTTGCGTTTTATAATTGTCCCACATATGCTGATGGCCTTATTTTTGTGGAGATGATCTAGTCATTACATGTGACATCACAATGCGAGTACGTGGTAGTGTCTGGTTGTTTGGTTGTGAGTTTGCTACAGATTATGTGCTAATAAATTGAAACAATTTGCACACCAACTGTTTGATAAAATGTCTGCCTACAAAATGATCGTATTAGTGAGACAAAGGAACCTCCGCTAAATGAAGAGACTGTTGCTCGTATCAAGTGTAAACTTGAAGTTACATTTATGGAATGTACATTTTTCAATCATTGTGTTTGGCGGCAATCATTTCTCAAAAGGTAGCGCACTGATGTGTGTTGGTACATCTCTGTAGAAGAATCGCTTCCTGAAAGTTATCGTGATAAAGCATCAGGTTATGTGAAGATGGATGTTTGGTTCGATTCAGGTCTATTTGCTAGTTACATGTTAAACATGAACCGTCCGTGTATCAGTTATATGCAACTGGACAGGTAAATTAACCTATTACACACGCATAAACAGCAGGATCATCATGGGCTGCTGTTTTAGAAAGTAGAGATGGCCCCACTTATCCTGCCCATTTGTATGTTGAAAGTACCGATAAAGCATTGGGGTTGGTTTCAAAGCTCTTTATTTTTTTTTTTTCAAAGCTCTTTATTGACCAGTGTTGCAACCAAAGGTATCGTAACCATCGGTATATTCTTAATTCAACTGATTTCATTCTTCCCTCCTTCAGATTGGACCTCAAGTCCTCCGTCAACTGTCGGACATCTACCGAAAACTAAGAGGGACTTTATGGTTTCTCATGGAAATCTTCATGAATGAAAAGTATGGTTTTTTTTTTTTTTTTTTTTTTTTCTTTTTACCAAATATTCCTCTAATAACTTGTCCCATTCATAACATCTCTGGTATTTCCAATCATTATTTGGTAGGACTGGCAAGATAGTTGGGTCGGACTGGTTGGGTCACGGGTCACTACACAACAGGTTCCATTGGAAATGAGCCAGATCTTTTGGTCCATTATTTTAAAAAGCAATTAATTATTTTATATTAACAAAAAATAAAAAAAAAAAAAAAAAAAAAAAAAAAAAAAACCAAAATTGTTACGGATTTATCTATATTTTGTATAGCGAGTTAGGAAGCTTGCATTAAATTTAGATTTTTGTCAAATTTGTACTAGCTTGACCTGTTACCCTTACTCTGTAGTATTTCCACTTATAATATATTGCATACGAGTCAAGTACTCAAGTTTGTGTTTAATTAAGTTCTATCATTTGTTGCTCTTACATGTCAAAAATATTGAACGTGTTTTTGTTGGTTTATGTTGTGATTTTGATTTTTTAATTATTAAAAGTGCTCCCAAACTTGCCTTTGAAAAAATCTATCAATATTACATTTAATTAATTGACACTCTCATTTAAAATTGTTATCAATCACCTTAAATAACTGTCAATGTATTTTCCATTATCGTGTCGATGGGGATTCTACTAAAATAGATACTAAAATAGACATAGCCGAAATTAGTGGTCCTTCAATGTGGAATTTTAGCAAGAGCCTGAATTGACTAATTCATAACTAAATCAGTTATAATTGCCAATTGTAGTATATTCTCCCCCCGCCTAAAATTATAAGTCCACTTTTAATTTGTACAAAGTTTAAGAAATTCCGCTACTATATTCACCAATCAAAGTAGACAAGTATTTTGGGACAACCTGGACTTATAATTTGGGACGGGGGAGTAGTGTTGACTTAGATTTATACATCATTGCACGTATTTCATGTGTTACAAGTTTGATGATATCGGTATCTAAATTCCATTGTTCATACCGTAGGTTGAGATTCTTTCTACCTTGGAGGATGCACCAAGCGAAAATATACCATATTCTGGAGATTATTTGATTCAAGGAGAAATATGGATTGACGTCTCACGTGCAGAAGGTTCAAAATGTGAACGATGTTGGAACTTTTCACCCTAAGTTGGTTCATTTCTCGATCACCCCACACTTTGCAAACGTTGCTATGATGTTATTGTTGGTTAGCCACTTCCTAGTTGATATGTTTTGGAGTGAAATTAATAGAAAAAAAAAGTGCCTTGTAAAGCTCTAAAAATGGGTAAAATGGCCATTCAACGATTAATATGAACATAGGGATAATACTTGCCATTAGTATTGGCAATGAATGATTAGTGCCAAATTGGACAAACCATAATGATGTTTTTTGCAGTTTACACAAACTATTATTATCACTTTATGAATGAATTTTCTACATATCAAATGAAATACAAATATATTAACGAAATGATAAGTTATCACAACTAACTAATTTGAGATAGAGATTGAGTAATGAACATAAATAATTTGGCATATAAAACTTCTCAAAATGCAGATTAAAAAACACATTAGCATTGAAAAAAACAGTTTTCATACCTACCATATTGGCACAAGCACCTCCAGAAGGTTTTTCATTTATAAGAGAGAAATTTTTCTGCATTTGATCATTGGTAAAAGCATTATCAAAAGAAATAGACCCAATAGATGTAGAGGCATTTTTGGGTGCCTCTGCATTACCATTAAAAGCCCTACCATGAACCGACTGTCTAGATAGATTAGGATTCTTCTTGAATCCAGGGGGATACCCAACAATTTCAAAACATCTTTCAACAGTATGTCCAATTAGCCCACAGGTTTGAAAGATGTACCAGGTTTGAAATTGTGGTTCTAGTACTAGTATTATTATTATTCATTTCAAAAGTACCAGGTTTGAAATTGTTAGACTTAGCAATAAAGGCATCAGGCTGCACTTTACTACTATTCCCAGAACCAGAACCAGAACTAGAACCAAGGTGAAGACCTCTGTGAGATTCCTCCATGGAAATAACATTGAATGCCTCTTTAACATCAGGCAGGGGGTCTCTAGAAAATATGTTGCTTTTAATATGTTGATAAACATCATTTAAGACCATTAAGAATTGCATAAGTCTAATTAACTGATTATGTTTCAACACTCCCTCATGAGCAGCACAAGTACGAGAAGGCAACAATGTCAAAGTATCAAATTCTATCTAATAAGGGTTTAGCTTATGATAATAATCAGACACAGATAATTCACCTTGTTTAAGTTCATTTATTTTGTGAATCACATTAAAAATAACAGACCCATCCAATTTATCATAATTCTCTTTGTGGAGTTTGTTAGACTCCTTGAGATCGTTTTGAGCCTTAGGGTTTAACAATAACAAATATTAAGATCATGCACAGCGGAATAAATAAAACGATACTTTGTTATTGACACAAGGTTTTTCATTATAATAACAATCACTCCAAGCCCCAAATATTATTTGATCAGAATAATACGGTTACACTAAACTTGTAACAGGGATCAAAGATCCTTGAGGCTAAACTAAACATACTCTAACCCTAGACGTTTATATGAACATGTCTAGGTTACACACACACACACCTTTAGACTACATTATGGAAGACTTGTATATTCAAACCTACACCCCATGTCCTCTTTATATACTAGAGGATTAGGGTTTACAAAATACTATGAAGGACTAAATAATAAATCTTCTTTTGCAAGCAAGTCCTTCCATCTTTTTGTAGGTTTCATCTCTTTCACTTTAAGTCCCTTTGTTTCATTCTTGTATTTATTTTGTCTCATCAAATCCAAGGAACCTAAAACCCAACAATCTTCCCCTATTTGATGATGACAAAACAAACAAAGTCGTGTACGAACTTCTCTAGATGAAGTAGCGAGAGTTGAGATGTAAACATCTCGTGAATGAAACATTCTTGTCTTCCTTTGTCTTCCCTTAATCCATGCCATCGCACTCCAATATCTCTTCCCTTTTGTTATCAACAAATAGAATGTTAACATTAGAAACTTCCCTCGAGTGGTGCATGAAAATGATTCTTCAAATCAAGAAGCTCTATATAATGATCACTTGTGAAGAAAACCAAGTATAACGAATTTGATGAAGAAGTAAAATAACCCAAACTTGTGTCTTATGTCTTGTACTATCCACGTGACTCCAAACTTATACTAACACCATATAAGTAGACCACAATCTCTTGACAAAATCCTCATCTTTAATGAGACACTGAGCACTACAATGTAACTCCTTTAAGTGATAGTTAACTAGGTCTTCATCCATCCACCCCTTGACATATGAAAACTAGATTTTGCAAGTCTTCGTCAACATCCTTTAAGCACGAACAAGTTATTTAAAAGCAGGTATGATACTTTTAAGATATGATAAAACACGTATCCAAGTAATTCCACTTCACCTTCAAATAAGTGATAAATAACCTTCTTCAGTAATCAATTCTTCAATAAAACCAAAACGAGCTTTTAAAACCTTTAAGAACAAATACCAATCTTCTTGTGTGCGAACCAAAATCCCATGTGTGTGTCACCAAAAATCTCAGCACCAAAAACATGTACGACTTCCCTCAATTCCAAAACCTCATCAGAAATGAATAACGCAAAAACACCAAAGAAGGAATTGAGATAACACTAGAAGTGGTTTCGAGAAAACACTAGAAGTGGTTTCGAAAACACTAGAAGTGGTTTCGAAAACACTAGAAGTGATTTCGAAAACATTAGAAGTGGTTTCGTAAAACACTATCGCTGGTTTCGAAAACACTAGAAGTGGTTTCGAAAACACTATCGCTGGTTTCGTAAAACACCGGAAGTGGTTTCAAAACATCGAAGTGGTTTCGAAAACACCGAAGTGGTTTCGAAAACACCGGAAGTGGTTTCGTAAAAAACACTAGGAAAGCTGCTTCTAACCATGAATCATAAACACCACACAATGTATAAACAACCTCCATCAAGAATTAGAACAAGTAACACAAATTCAAGAAGTTGAATATGCATGAAAACCCAAAATTAATTATTAAACCGCCGCACCAACTTGACATTGAATAACTTTGATAGAGAGCTCAGATCCACAATCCTTCGGTGAAAAGTTAGATGAATATATAGAGAACGTCCACCAAAAATTTCGTTATGATCCAACGGTTAACGAAAAAGTTATCGCGTTTTAAAAGCGTCGTAAAAATACGAGAATTTTCGATTCGTAGTTTTCTTCTTTCGCCATTCTTCGACCAATTAAACCTTGCGAATCCCTAGGTAACGAGCTCCCCAATCTCTGATACCAATTGTGGAGTTTGATAGACTCCTTGGACCGTTTAGAGCACTAGGGATCACAATAACAAAGACAATACGTTGCACAGCGGAATAATCAAAACAATACTTTGTTATTGCAACAAGGTTTTCATCATCATCTTTAATACATAACATTCACTACACGCCCCAATTCTAGATGATCAATTCTAGAACGGTTACAATCTAACACGGATCAAGGGAAACCTTGATTACCTTGGAGCGTTACATCAACTAATCTAGTCTAGGCGTTTACAATGAACTATACGCCCTAGACACACACACCTTTTGCTAGACGTCTACATTATGGAAGACTTATATTCAAACCTACACCCCATGTCCTCTTTATATACTAGAGGATTAGGGTTTACAAAATACTACGAAGGACTAAATAATAAATCTTCTTTTTCAAGCAAGTCCTTCCATCTTTTTGTAGGTTTCATCTCTTTCACTTTAAGTCCCTTTGTTTCATTCTTGTATTTATTTTGTCTCATCAAATCCAAGGAACCTAAAACCCAACACTCTTCTAATTCAGCCCAAACTTCTTAGGCAACCTCAGAATGCACTTGTCCTAAATACAATTCAAGAGACAAAGAACCAAGAATCCAGCCTAAGACAATAGTCTTACACTTTTCCCATTGTTGGGCTAACACAAGACTAGTAAAAGGTTTCACACAAGTACCATAAAAAAACCCCATTTTATTTTTAGCAATTTTCATAAGAGTAGACCACATCTTATAATTCTCACTACCAGTCAACTTAAAATGAATAATTGACACATTAGAACTATCACTAGAATGTAGATATAGAGGATTACCAGCATCCAAATTACTAATTAAAACCTCAGACATGAATGCAGAAAAAACAAAGACAACAGATAACAAAAAAAACAAATACCAACAAACAAGAACAACCAAATCACCACCAACTTCCAAGACATCTCAATTCCTATCCTCCAGCAATCTAAACAAAAATAACAACTGAAAAAGATAAAAACTCACAGCCAATTCAACTGAAGTACCCAGTCTTACACCTATCTATGGGAAGAGCAGGTTTCCGTACCTCTTAAGGTGGCATGTCAAGAAGTTACCCATAGATTTTGCAGTGATTCAACCAAAGCACTCAGAGAATTAAAGGAAGAAAAAAAATCTTACATTGCTATGAAGCTACGCAGCGAAATGAACAGATTACCCAACACTCCTGATTCAAGAGTGTAAATAATCAAGAATAAAGCCCAAGAACACCACAGATCATCAACAGAATCAAGATCCCCAAATCAACAAAATTAGGGTTTTTGAAACCCTAACCAATTGAATGAAGAACCACAAGATCCGTTGAGATAACAACCCCAATTAATCAATTACACCACCAGATCAAGAAACCCCAAATTTCTCAAAACCCTAAAAAACCTAAAAATCACCAAGAGCTACTAAAGATCAGAACCGAGGCCCTGATACCATGTAAAAACTATCAATCTCAACACCGATCACAACAAAACCACTTATAAATCACCCAGCCAACCTCCCCTTGGTGATATTCTTTTATTACTTAAAGATTCAAGAGGATAAGTCCACCACTTTGTTCTTACCAAATGAATACATAAGAAATCACATAGCCCCCTTCAGAAGGATTCTATCTATCCCACTACAAAGATTGATACAAAGAACCTCACTACAAACACTCAGAAACTACTTAAAAATAATCAAGATGATCAAAACTAATACCAGACTTGAGAGAATAACAGTTTGTATGTGTGAATGAAAAACTCTGAATTATCAAACCTTAGATCCATCTTTGCATATATAGACCAGAGTTACACTTCTAACCCTGAAAAACCATAAACTTGACATATAGAGACAAAACATGTTAGAAGAATAATAATGATAACATCAAATAGTCTTGATTATTATTAAGTGTCAATTCCCCCCAACAATGTTTGTAATTTATATCATTTATATGGATTTACGCTTGTTTTCCATTGTTTTCCACTTTCAGGTAAATTACGAGCATTGGAGCTAAAGAGACGCGGAACTAGAGAATATCTAAAGATTTATCACGTATGCTATTTTGAAGAAGTTACAACAGAACTCGCCTCCTCACATTACCGTAACTATTGAGTGACTCAAAATCCATCTTATCAAGAGGTTACTGCGTAACTCTTCCCAAAGGTTACGGTTTAACTCTTCCCAAAGGTTACTGACGTAACTACATTAGGTCAATGAGGTTCCACGCCACCGATACATACCTGTAACATCGCATCAACTACGACGTAACGAGTTTATTGAAGACTACTGGCGTAACCACTCATTAGGTTACTGTAACCAGCAGATCTAGTGCATTATTCAAGACATAGAAGGTTACGGTGTAACTCCTATATTGGTTACGCCTGTAACTCGATCTAGCCTCTAAATACCCACGAATTCCAAAGATTTCTATGCATTCCATTCAACACACAACACTGAGAACGTGCGAAAAAGCTCAAGGCGTCTAGAAAGCATACTGGAGTCTGTCCCGAGGAGAAATCACTCCCTACGATAAGCATTAGCGTTTATATTTCTTTACTTTCAATTCATGTATTTCGTACCTTTGAATATTGAATTGGTTTGCATGATTAATATGAGGTGAGCACCTTATGGTGCTAGCCTAGTTATGATTCCTTAATTGTTTTGTTTGCGTTTACTTTACTTCCGTACAATTATTTCTAAGTGTATGCATGCATAGTTTATTGGTAGCCACCCTTGGTTCGGTAGTTTTAAATGGCGATAGTGGTCAATTGCCTAGGAGATATGACCAATGACCCTAGGTGAGCGGATCGAGACGGAAGGGTAAGATATGACCAACCGACGACCCTTTCTACTTGTGCGATTGACCAACCGATCACCTTTCGTTTGGATGAACTTAAGAATTAAGGGTGCGTGTCTAAGTTCCTAACGGTCGGGCATTCAAGATTATAAATCTAGCATGTAGCGGTACTTAATGACTTGGCTTAGGGACCGGAACAACAGGACTTATGACGGTGCTTTGATTTCTCTGTGGTGGCATCTTTCTTGATAGGTTAGGCGAATTGACCAAATGTTGTCCTCTCGAATTTGACCCCACCAAGTAATCGGAAGTAAGTAGGCGTAGACATAACTAGCTAGGAGGATTAACTAGGTTAGCACCACTCTCCTCTATTGATTTCCTTTATCCTTTATTTGCTTTTATTTGCCTTATTCTGTTTTAGTAGTTTAATTAATTAAATCTCTATCGAAACCTTTATTAATCTGTGACACTAGACTTAGTAATAATCCATTACATATAGCTCTTGGGACAACCTCGGCTTTACCGATTACTACACTACACACGACCGGGTACACTGCCCGTTAGTGCACTAAGGTAGACCATAGGTTTAACGAGACACTATAAATATTAAGACCTGGTCAGTAAAACCTACATCAAATAACTTGTCATAACTAGCCCTTGTAGTTATAACAAGTATGAGTTTGACTAATCAAAGTCAAAATTGGTTATTTCAACATGAAGTAAGGTTCATCTCACTTTATTTACATGGTTACTTGTTTTTAGGAAATGACACATTATTCAATTTTTATCAAACTTCTATCTATAAGAGTTATTTTCTTTTTTATCTTTTCATATTTTCCAAAAGGTTTTGAAAGCGAGATCCAAAAGAAGATATAGATGACCCTAAGTAGCATATTTGAAGGTTGGATGATATGTTAAAAGAAGAGGTAATTTTCACTCTGACTTTGTTGTGTATAATACCCATTACAGGACTTTCTATGTTTTGTTTATGCAATAGATGTTTGTGAAAATGGTTCTTGAATCCTTATAGGGACCTTCATTGTAACTGGGTGTATAAATTGTTTAACCATGTTATTGATTGTTAGGTACGACGACTTCATTTATTTTGTCTCAATTTATGTGGAGATTGGTTGATTTGGTAACCGGAAGTGATTTGCACACTCCCTTAATTGATTATCACACTCTAGAATATAATTTTTTGACATTTATACCCTCACAGGGTAAAAATGAGTAAAGGTAATGTGAGGGTATAAATGTCAAGACACTCTATTTTAGAGTGTGTCAATCAATCATGAGAGTTTGCAAATCACCTCCTATGGTAACTAAAGACATTTTTACAAACACCTAGAGGGTGTTGTAGAAAAAGCAAACTTCAGTGTACTTGAAAAGACTTTTTTAAAAGCAAACTTTGGCTATAATTCTTTGTTTTGTGTAACATAAAAATGTTTACATGTTCATAATTTATGAAAATGTTGAAGTACTGAGGTGTGATGACTACACTTAAGAAATATGAAGGTTTATCATGGCTGCAAGTTTAATACTACTGCGGTTACTTGTATGCATATATATTTTACCGAAAGTTCTCATATATTTGAAGCCGGTTATCATAAGGAACGTTGAGAAAAGGAAAGGTAAATTATGAAAGAATATATGCGGACTCAAAATAATGAGGCAAGAAATGGTGCAAAACTTGGCGAGATGTGGGCACGATTTTTGCTTGAACTAGCACTAGCTCTTAAACATTTTGTTGCATTTGTTACATTTTGTATTTTATACACTCTACTAGAGCTTGTACAATTGGTTTGAATTAGTACAGTTAAATTATTGTATTTTGATATTTGGATCTTGATATTGTTATTTATGTAGCTTTGATTTTGTATTCAAACAGTTGATCTTGGATTATTGTATATTGCATAATAATTGGATCAAAATTGGAATAAACGGCTAGATGGTGTTTTTTTTTAATTCCGTAGCAAAAACATGTCGTTGCAAAACTGTTGCAAGTTTTTTGCATAATTTTGTTTTGAAAAACTTGTTGCAAATTTTAACCGTGGCCAATTTTTTGGAAAAAAATATGTTTTGCAAAAAAATCCTTTGTTTCTAATGAATTTTTTTTCCTTTTCAAAACCATCACAAATACTTTTTGGCCGTTGCAATCCCGTAGCAATTTAATCTCCATGAAGCATTAATACAACGGGCGTAATCTATTGGAAATATGTTGCAAATAGTCATTCGCAATGGATTTGCAATAGATATCGACCGTTGCATTTGCCCAGCTGTATTGTAGTTAATTGTTGAACCATCATCAATAACAACATGTGATTGGACTTTCGTATAATCACGATGGATTTCTTGTGTACTGGAAAAACACTCAGATACTCCGGCAACGCTGTTTCTATTAGCCAATATATTGTTCCTACTTTGGTATTGCATGAGTGATTACATATGATTGTCATTAATAGGTTGCTCATCATTTAAATCAAATGCCATTATTTTTCTTTTACATTTTTTCATAGTTATTACCCAAATACTATATATAAGAAATAAAGAAATGATTCATAAATAAGTAAGCAACGCATGTGTTGAAATGATGAGTGTTTTTTGTGAAAAATTTACAGCTATGGAATAATAATAATTTCTTTTGTAAAATGGGGTTAGTTTCACATTTTTGTCCCACACTATTATGAAGGTCGTGCATTTTTAACCCTTAACTATCATAACGTATTTATATCATGTATTTAACATTTTAATGTTATGTATTTTATAACTTTACATGCACCTTTAATATTTTTATGTTTAATTTAAAATTAAGTTTTCAATAAAAGGAAAAATGCAAAGCTTTAACTAAAATAATTCTGATAGCATGAAAGTATTTTTTATATGTAAAAAATATACAATATAATATCGTATTAAACAACTATGTATAAAAACGACAATGAGGCGGGTTTGGGGTGGGGCGGTAATCCCCATCCCAAACATGATTACCAAATTCCACCCCACACTCGCCCCGATTCTCATCAGGGATATAATCAGGGCGTCCCTTTGGGGCGTGATGCTCCCCCAAACCCTCCCGTAACCCGATTAGGGTGCTTTGCCCTAACCCAACTTGTTTGGGTTTTCTCGTCAAGCTCATGTATATTTGCCATCCCTAGCTGTGTAGCATATTTGAATATGTTTAAACACACCACATATACTCCACAAATCTAGGAATGGAAAAATACCCGATCTCAATGAGGAAACCCGAAACCCGAACTAATTGGGGTAAGATGGGGGCACGCTAATCGGGATACAGGAGGGTTTGGGGGAGTATCGCGCCCCATAGGGGCGCCTAGATTAGATACCTAATGGGAATTGGCGTGAGTGTGGGGAGGACTTTGGTAATCAGGTTTGGGGATGGGGATGTCCCCCGTCCAAACCCGCCTCATTGTCGTTTATATACATAGTTGTTTGATATGATTTTACATTAAGCTTTTTTTACATATAAAAAATACTTTCAGGCTATTAGACTTAGGGGCCGTTTCTTTTTTTTCCTGGAATAAGTGGTTAATAAATATAAGTGGGTCCGACCACTATTGTTACATCTGGATGAGGAGGCTATCACTTTTCATGTTTTGTTCATACAGACGAAATAATGAAAATGAATTGACCCCACATAATAAAGAAAGAATATTAAATACTCTAGTGGACCTATTTCCTTTCCATAAAGAAAAAAGAAACAGGCTCTTGTTTTAGTTATAAATTTGCAATTTTTTTAATCTAAAGAAAACTTAATTTTAACTTAAAAAGGATATAAATATCAAAAGTGCACGTTAATTTATTAAATATATAGATTTAAATGTTAAATACATGATATAAATACATTATGTGGGACAAAAATATGAAACTAACCCCATTTTAGAAATATTTTTTTTAATAGACCATGTTTACAAAGCAAATTTAAAAACACTCCAATTAAAAAATAAATAAATAAATAACTCGTGAAAATAGAAATAACGGTAAAAAGATATAACATAATCTTATAAATATCATCACATATAGTAGTAGACATATTATGTGAAGTGTGTAGCTGAACACCCTTGAGAATAAACCACTATAAGTTGAACCCGAAAAAATCAAACACAAGAAATTGTTGACATGAGACCATTAATTTAGGCAACATATGAGTTTAAAATCTAGCGTTCCACAACCAAACTTAAGTAGCATATACTCCCTCCGTCCCAAATTTTAAGTCCAGTTTGACTTTTTGATTCGAACTTTATCCTTAAATATTTTTGTTTGTATTATAAAACACTTGATGAAAAATATAACAAATGAAAATACATTTAAACCACAATCTATTTATATATTTTGCATCAAATATTATGTAATACAAATAAAATTATTTAAAGTCAAAGTTGAACTTTGAAAGTCAAACTGGACTTATAATTTGAGACGGATGTAGTATCATTTTCACCACTTATGGTCAACTTTTGACAACTAAATTAATGGTAACTTTTGCCAACTAAAGCTACAACTTTAAAATTATATAAGAACCTTAATAATTTACATTTGAACAACACATCAAATTCAAAAAGGAATTAGGGATAAAATTAATCATTACAAAAGGAGATTAGGATACGTTTCCCTAAAAAAGTTGACAGCTATGGAGTAATAATCAATTTCTTTTGCATTGTCTTCTCTTTTAGAAAATTTTAGTCAAAAAGATATATTCAAGATAGAGTAATAATGCAAAAAGCACACCCACGTCTTAGTCGTTACAATAATGCAAAAAGCACGCCTCATCATGATCACATCGACATCTTACTCGTTATAGTTCAATAATGCTATAACAATCACTCCTTTGTGTGATGCTAATATACAAGTAGTCAATAGTCTTTTAATATTAATAATAATAATAATAATAATAATAATAATAATAATAATAATAATAATAATAATAATAAGACATACTGTATATATAGATAACACTTGATGGGCATAGAGGCTCATCCACAACCTCATATGCAAAACGCACACTAAACACACCAGCTACCTCACTCCTTGTCTCTGTGTATTTGTTCTTCCAGATCATGTGAGAAGTAGTCCTTCAATTCGCATCATTTTGTAAACCAAATTAAACGCCTTTTTTAGTAATGACTTCTCATGAATACACAAACATGATTTTTTCATCCGATGACTTTGCTCACCTTAAAATCCCCCTTGAAAACATACTATCTGCCACCGACAACTTTTCCGGACGATATATCTGCGGAAAAGATGCATTTGAAACATATTACGAAGGAAAGCTCTTGTGGTCTGGTGAGTTAATTAATATCTACGCTGGGAGGTTAAATAAAGAAAGGCCGTTTGATGGAGACCAACAGTTTTGGATGGAGGTTTCCATACTTTCCAGTCTCAAGCACAAGAATCTGGTTTCTATCATTGGGTTTTGTGATGAGAATGGTGAGAAGATCATCATTACCAAGAATGAGACCAGAGGAAGTCTTTACCAGCATCTAGAAGACCCGATGTTGTTGACATGGGTGCAAAGATTGGAGATATCTGTCGGTATTGCTCAAGCATTGAGCTACATTCATTTTGATGAGTCACGTGATTTTAGCGTAATACACTGCAACATCAACAGTTTATTGATTTATTTAAATGCTGACTGGGAACCCAAGTTAGGTGATTTTATATGTTCCATGAAGATCAAAGCATCTGAAAGGCACCAGTCTTTCAATACTAATGAAGTACGGAGTACGGATGGATATACAGACCCAACATATATAGAGACAAAAAGTGCGAACCACAAGTCGGATATGTACTCCTTTGGGATAGTAATGTTTGAACTATTGTGTGGTAGGGAAGCAGTAATCACCGGCGACCAAGATAATAAGTATTTGGCTCCGGTGGCCATTACCCATTATCGTGAGAAAAAGCTAGATGAAATAATTGATTGGAGTCTATGGCAACAAATGGACTCGCAGTCATTCAACATGTTTGCTGAAATAGCGTATGACTGCCTGAAAGAAGAACGATCGCAACGCCCAGATATAGATGAGATTGTCCCAAGACTTGTGAAAGCATCGGAACTCGCACGTGAAAACATGCCGGTAAGACCTCTTCTTCAATTTATGCACCTTCACTACATCAATTTGCACGTTAGCTAGACCCCATATATAAACCTGAATATAGATAATTAATAGCCACTTGATATGATGTGATGTCTTCCATTGCTGGACCTCACTGTATATGACTTCCCAATATATGCAATGCTAAAATAAAGCAAGTTAAGAGTTTTCAAGGTGACCAAAGAGACCATATCTGCTCAGTTCTTATATCCCTCTTTTGGTAACATGCATGTCGTATAAGGTTAATAAGTTTATATATTATCAACACTTAGTCACTGATTAATAAAAAAATGATAGTGACAATTTTATATATATCCAAGTTTTGTAATCATTTTGACACATGAAGTATGTGATAAAAACGGTTTAAATATTTTTGTGGGTTATTAACGTAGTTGAGGAACAAGTATCCTCTCAAGTTGTAAGATGACTTGACTCAGTTGGGCGATTATGAGCCATCGGTTTGATCCATGGCATATACCCAAACTCGAGTCAAGAATCGAAGAATCTCATCCCGTAGTTGAGATTCACGTTATTCGATCCGCTAACCGCACCAAGCTTTTAATTTATTTATATTAACAATGAATTATATAAAAACAACGGCTTAGCAACAAGCTTAAAAGCATAAAAAACCAATGTTTTAAAACCCGGGTTGACCCGTCCGGTTCAACCGGTTGAACCGGGAACCAGCTCGGAGACTGGGCCGGATATGACCGTTTTTTGTTTGTTTAAGAACCGGATTGAACCGCCGATTTTTCGATGACCCGGTTTAATAAAACCGGCCGGGTCATGACCTTTTATCAAAAAATTTAACAAAACTTTTTTTTCCAATCAACCTTTCTAAGTTTTATTCAAAAGTTGAAGTAGTGAGGACTAGTTAAAATTTTGTATACTAGTAAATTATAGTTATAACTATCTTATAAACACTAACTAATATAGTTTTATTATCGACTGTTATAACTTAGAATCATATGTTGATTGTTGTTGAAATCTTTGCCATATAGGTATAGAACTTAAAAACAATACTTATCAATAGAGTTTAATTTTTTTCATAGTTTCAATCAAATATAGGAATAACGGCGGATAAATCTTGAGATCATGCAATACTAAATATTAAATATAGATAAAAGTATACATATATATATATATATAACCGGTTCGACCCGGCGGTTCAATTGACTGAACCGGTGACCCGGTAAACCGGCTACTAAACCGGGTCGATAAAAAAACCGGGTTTTAAAATATTGCAAAAAACACAAGTGTTGTGAACTTGTGATTTGAATTTCAGTGAAAAGCTTTAAGCAACCTTGATGAAGACAAATTTGCCACTCGGCCAGTTGCAAATTATTGTTAGTTTTTACACGTAAGGGCAAAACGATAAAGGTAAGACTTTTTAGTACTTCGTTACCTGTATCTTTTTAAAAAGAATACATACAAAATTTGATATATAAATTAAATGCTGTTGGCCATAAAATTTCTTATTTTTCATCTATTGCTCACAAAGGCTAAACTAAAGAATTTGATTGGTTAATAGATTGTTCTATTTTTTTCGATTGCTACATCAAATGGTTTTCTACTATTATTTTTTTATACAAATATGACCAAATTGTACTTAAATCATATGCGCAAGCCGCAGAAAAAACTAGATATTAAACTCCAGGACAATCAACATTTTCTATAAAGGTATAGTTGTCTTACTTTTGACAAAAACGTAGTGAAGGGGTGTATGATATGTGACTAATTTCACTTCAAAATTTCCTTTTAATAAAAATGATGAGTAAATTTGCATGTTCGAGATGTCATTTTTCTTATAAAAGGATATTTACCATAGTAAATTTTTATAAACATATAATTGGGAGTTTTGAAAGCTATAGTGGATTTCCCACTAAAAAAATAACCAAATTAGCCTACATATAATAATACCATACCGAATGGGCTTGCAGGTAGACTAATAGAAACCCAAAAGAAACTAATAAAAGATAACCAAATTAGCCTACATATAATAATACCATACCGAATGGGCTTGCAGGTAGACCAATAGAAACCCAAAAGAAACTAATGAAAAATAACCACAAAGTACAACTATCATGAGCCCAGGAGCCCAAGTAGCACCTTGATATGCCAAAAATGTCTTGGGCAATCTTCATATACAAAATGCAATGTAACAACAACATGAACAACCCAATAGGGAAGACCAGGGCCGGCAAATGAATTTATAACACTTTCTTATAATGAGATCACTTAATGACGTTTTGTTTATTATGCCAAGATAAGTTGTATTTAACTAATGATATTTGTAAAAAAAGGCAGTCGAATGTATAGCATAAGTACACAAAGTGAGGCCCTTTAGATTGTTGGGCTCTGTTCGACCGCACCACTTGCACACCCTCTTCGCCGCCACTGGGGAAGACAAAATACAATGTAGCACAAAGTTAATAATCAAGAAACTCTAAAGTCGGAACAATAAGAGAGTAAAATTTATATAAGTGTCACGAAAATAACCGACCTATTACATTTTAGCTTGAATTTGACTTTTGGGGCTATTCAACCCGTAAATTTGAAGTTTGCAATTAATTGATTACAGAAGGAAATACTGTTCATCTGAAACTATTAACGAAAAAGAGAAACTCAAAATACAAATCACTTTGATATTACAATTTAGATACATATAATAATTGTAATTAACTCACTAAAACTTAAGAAACAAACGTTAATTTTATTATTGGTCAGTAGTTGTTAAAGATATCGAATTCCGAATACTGATATTTGAAATATTAATAAGAATAGAAAAACTTGTAGATCTTGTTAGGATTTTAGAAAAGAGGACAGTTAGCGGAAGTTGCCTATATTTTTACATAGGATGTATATTATCAAATACTAGTAGTAACCAAGTATTTATCACTAATACCTTTTACTGCAAAGTACTTTCCAACATACTCATGTGTCTTAGTGCTCTCCAGTTTCATTCACAAGTTGGACATTTATCTTGATATTCAACCCTTGCATACATCTCAAACTTCATAATACTATCAGCATCTATGCTAGTTTTTCTTTATACTAGTATCAACCATAAGTTGATACAACGTATTTCTGAAACTTTTACCACATAAGGAGAGTTCTTCACTTTCAAAGTCAACAGTTAGGCTTTTAAACTATCCATTACAAGATCAAAACAATGTCTCTCCATTCCTTCTTGAACATTCTAAAAAATCAAACAATGTCTCTCAATTCCTTCTTGAACGTTCTAAAAAATCCTCCAATTCTTCTATTGCAAAATAAAGTATCCTGCAAGAGCTACGAAAACATGTCTTTGGAAACAAACATCAAACTTTAGATGACCATATATCAACTTTTTTTTTGGTTAAAAGTAAAATATATTAGCACCAAAAATATAAGCAAGTCCCATTGCCACATACAGAGACCAAATACAATAAATGAGTCTTATACTAGCCTATCTATATACAACAAGAAACTCAAATACAAAACTCCTATAACCACACACCACTTGCAGACAGATAGAAATACACAGCACCTTTTATACTCAATGTTAAGGAGCATGAACCAAACTATACACCACTCTGAACTCCTCATTATGAACAACAAATCAGCCAACCAATAGCCCTTCGAAACATATCTAAGTATCAGGAAACCATGCACTTCCTAAACAATAAAAGGATCTTAGTTTAATTTTTATCCACAAATATAATATGATAATAGCTATAAAGTAGAAAATGTATACAGATTTAGAATCAAATTCAAAATCAGTATAACATACAAGGCAAGTATATATATACCCCAACATGTCTTAGAGAAGTTTCAGGAATTCATCGAACAATTTGTAGGCACTTCATCAAAATCTCTTATATATTATGTTATCTTGTGTATTAATTCATGTTTTTACTTTAAAAACAGATAATGTCTTCACCAAAGGATGATCTGGCTCACCTCAAAATCCCCCTTGAAAGCATACTATCCGCCACCAACAAATTCGTTGATGTCATCATAGAATCTAATTTCGGAAATATTTACAAAGGACAGTTCTTGTGGTCGGGTGAGTTGATCAATATCTCTGTTCGGAGAATAAACAAAGAAAGGAAGGAAGCAGAACAAGAGTTTTGGATGGAGATATCCATGCTTTCTAGTCTCAAGCACAAGAATCTGGTTTCTCTTGTTGGGTTTTGTGATGAGAATGATGAGAAGATCATCATTTACAGGTATGAGACCAGGAGCTTGCTGGTGACCCATCTAAGTAACTCAATGTCATTGACATGGGTCAGAAGATTGGAGATATCAGTCGGTCTTGCGCATGCATTGAGCTACATTCATCATGATGAGCCACGCAATTTCAGCGTAATACACCGGAGCATCACGAGTGGCACAGTTCAATTGAATGATGACTGGGAACCCAAGTTATCTGATTTTCAAGGTTCCATGAAGATTGAAGCAACTCAAAGGCACCATTCATTTCATACGAATATACCTCTTTATTTGAAAGGGTATGGAGACCCAACATATATTGAAACGAACAGTGTGAACCACAAGTCAGACATGTATTCCTTTGGGATAGTATTGTGTGAAGTATTATGTGGTAGGAGCTCAATTATTGACAACAAAGATGATAATCATTTGGCTCCGCTAGCCATTACCCATTATAGAGAGAAAACACTCAATAATATAATTGATCCGGAATTATGGGAACAGATGGACTTAAATTCATTCAACATGTTCGCGGAAATAACATTTGAGTGTTTGGACAAAGAACGATCGCGGCGCCCAAATATAGATGACATTGTCCCAAGACTTGAGAAAGCTTTGAAACTAGCACGCGAAAACAGGCCGGTAAGACTTTTTAATTTTCTCTTTTATGGTTCAGCCTTCCCTTTTCATTATATTAATTTTAACCAAATTTCAAATAAATCATTATGAGATGACAAAAACAAACCAATTTTAATATATTTAATCACTTTTGATAAACAAAGATATATGTAAATGAGTGGGGTATAATTAGAGGGGTGATACTCACACCACATCTTTTAATGCATGCATCATAATTTGTGCATTACAGTATTGTACGGTACAAACTGTAATGCATAAATTGTGTTGCATGCATCAAAAAATGTGGTGTAGGTATCAATTCTCTATAATTAGTATTTCACACTTCATATTAGTTGACTACTTTATAATCTGGTTATATATTTGAGGGTTAATTATGATTTAATCGTTAAGATTTGATCAATTATTAATTTAAGTATTTAACGTTTTTTATGCAACGCTTTTATTATTAACTTTCTTTGACCATTAAGAAAGACTACTTAAAGCTAAAATGAGTGTTTGATTTAATCCTTTGACTTTGGATAACCATTTTAACAAAATCTTTAAACTAAGGTTATACATTTTATCTATAACATCAAATGACCTCTTATTTTGATTACCCATTCTGACACATAATATGTCGCGTTTTACGGTTTTTAGTTATTAGGTTATCCATTTTTCTTGCGTTTGAATCAAGGGGGCTGGTACGTTTGTTTTTACCAGTATGACTTCTTCCTTTGACTTCTAACATTGATGACGTTGTCCGTCCTGGTGTTAACCAATATGTAGGGATGGAGTAAGTGGCAAAAGTGTTACATAAAGAAAAGTTCAATTACTTACCTTTATTTTGGTGTTTATTAAAGGACAATTTTAGTGTTTATTAAGGGACAAATCTCCACCATCTATAGTTTGATCTAATGAGGAGAAATAACTAAAAATTTAATATTTAAACCTAATTTTTATTTTTATTTTTTATTTTTTGTCTTTCTTATTTATTCATTTTTATTAATTCACATTATTTTATTTTAATTCAAGTTTTTTTTTTTTTTTTTTTTTTTTCAATCCACGTTTTTTTTAGTTCACGTTTTTTTCTTCGTTTCATAAGTTTTCATACATTTTCATATGTTTTCGTCCGTTTTCTTACGTTTTCGTCCGTTTTCATTTGTTTTCTTTCATTTTCGTCCATTTTTCATACGTTTTCGTCCGTTTTCAGACGTGTTTTTACGCTTTCATACGTTTTCGTTCATTTTCTTAAGTTTTTGCCCATTTTTATGCGTTTTCGTCCGTTTTCTTACGTTTTTGTTCGTTTTCATACGTTTTCGTCCGTTTTCTACGTTTCTGTTCATTTTCGTCCATTTTTCATACGTTAACCTTTTTGTCCGTTTTTGTCCGTTTTCATACGAGAAGGAAAAAAAAAAACCGATACCTTAAATCGAGAAAAAAATAAGAGAAGTACCTTAAACTAAAATTGGATGACTTGAGTATCTTTTTATGCAATTTGCCCTTGGAATAATAACCAAAACCGAACTGTGATAAGCAGATTGTTCTGGTTGTGGGTCATTTGGATTTCAGTTTCTTCGGCAATCGTTTTTTTTATTGAGTGAGTCGGCTCAGTTTGTCGGTTTCTCGAATTGTTTGAACACCCTGATTAAACGGTTATCCAAAATTAAGTGATTAAATCAAAGGGTTAAACAATATTAAGGATAAAATCATTGCTAAAATTGATAAAGGTTTTCATCAAACGAACATTGAAATATAAATGATTTTTTTCATGGTCAAACATAATTAAAGATAAAAGGGTTTTTTAAGACAGAAAGTTAAGCGGTTAATTAAAAAATTAAAAAGTAAATCATAAATTAGCAGACTTCTAAAACAATGATAGTTATGTTCTTTCTTATTATTATCAAAGAATAGTTATTTTAAGTGGAGGAGTAAAATAATTTTTTTTAATATAGGATATCATTTAGGTTAAAAATAAGAGAAAATTATGAGAATAGACAAGTCGTCCTATGACTTATCACTTTTCAGGTCTAAAATTTTCAAAATTTCAAAATATACTAAGGGCGACTCATTTTCTGGTCAACTCGTGTCTATGTTTGACATGTGTCCCTAAACAATCGAATAAAGATTAATCCAGCTACAATACTTGGACACTTGTTGGCTCTTGGTTACGTTATACAAGTTGCTATGTCGTTCAGTCTATTTTATACTTTTGAAAATTTTAGGCCTGTAAAGTGATAATTCGTAGGGCGACTTGTCTATTTTGATAAATTTCTCTATCAATAATGACTAAAAAGGGACGTTATGCATCACTTGCTGTTAATTTGCGTATTAATTAAATATCGTCTCACATTCTTTTTGTAACCCAAACTCCGTTTTTGTTGTAGATTCGCTCTTCGCCCAATCACCTTGCTCACCTAAGAATCCCCTTTGAAGATATAGAATCCGCCACCAACTACTTTGATGACAAAAATGTCGCAGGCACAGTTGGATTTGGAAAGAGATACAAGGGAAGCTCGTTGTCTGGTGAGTTGATAGATATAAGTGCTCGGAGGTTAATTAATAAAGAATGGGACGAAATACAACAACAGTTTTGGACGGAGATTTCGATGCTATCTAGTCTCAAGCATAAAAATCTTGTTTCTATTGTTGGGTTTTGTAATGAAGTTGGTGCAGAGACCATCATTTACAAGCACAATTCCAGGGGAAGCCTCGCAAACTATCTAAGTGACGCGAGGTTGTTGACATGGGTGAAAAGACTGGAGATATGTATCGGTGTTGCGCATGCATTGAGATACATTCATTACGATGAGCCACGTGATTTTAGCGTTATACACCAGAACATCAGAAGTGACTCAGTTCGTCTGAATAATGACTGGGAACCCATGTTATCTGAATTTCAGCACTCCATGAAGATTAAAGCATCTGAAAGGCACCTTTCTTTCCATACTGATTTAGTTTGGTCTACAAAGGGATATACAGACCCAGCATGTTTAGAGACCAACATTGTGAACCACAAGTCAGATATCTACTCCTTTGGGATAGTATTGTTTGAATTACTGTGTGGTAGGAAAGCACTAATTGATGATCAGGATAATAAGTATCTCGCTCCAGTGGCAACATTTCATTATAAAGCGAAAATACTCGATGGCATAATTGATCCGGATCTATGGAATCAAATGAATCCGCGATCATTGAACGTTTATGCAGAAACAACGTATGAGTGCTTGAATGAAGAACAATCGCAACGCCCAAATATCGATCAGATTGTCACAAAACTGGAGAAAGCGTTAGAACTTCAACTGGAATGTGAAAATGCTGTAAGATGGTTTTTTCTCTTTATCTTTCAATCACAATAACTACTCTAAAATAAGAGCAACGTTTATTTACTTATGGCTATATTTGTTGTCATTGATGTTAAAGAAACAGTCATCAGTTGTGGACGAAGTTGGAGGGATATCATCTAGTCATGAGAAGGTAATTAATTTTTTTAAGTCTTTTTGTAATTAAGCCACTGAAATCATTAATAAAAGAGGAAAATGTCAGAAAAACAAAAATGATAAACAAAGATGCGAATGGGGGCAGAATTATTTTGACACTAAAAAAGAATTTGGAATAAACTATAAAACTATTAGGTGATGATACTTTATAATGCAATTTTCAACTTCTTATTAATGTTTTCTTATTGACTGTAAATAATAAGAACGCACAGGGTGGAGCAAAGATGTTTAAAGTTAAATTTTTACAATATTTTATTCTTAGTAATGTTTAAAAAAACATAGCCTATGGATTGCTTAAAATAAATAGTGACTGGAAGTGGTTGTCAATTTGTCATTGTTGTTGGGTACTTCCCCAAAATATATCGGGAATTTTGAGGTACAAAAGTAAACAAAAACAAAAAATGGGTACTACTAGACAAGGATATAAATGTCTTTTCCTGTTAATATATTGAGTACAAATAAATCCCTAAACTACGGAGTATTGTATTTGTCTTTAAGGTGGTGGTTGTGAGTTATAGTTATATTGAGGTTCAATATATACATGCAAAATCTTTTCCATGTTGACCAAAAATCACATTTGCCAACTACACAAGATCCCCTCTAGCCATAGCTCTTTGATAAATGTTAAAAATGAATGATTAACCTTACTGTAGTGTCCCACCTTGAAAATCTGCACACTTCATAATGTTGTCCTCTTTGGTACATATAGGGATCAGCGAGTCACTTAACACCCACAGGCGTTGAATCCAATTCCAGCAAAAAGACAACGTCTTCCCTAAAATACATTTCTCACTCACAATTCAGCTTTGAAGATATACAATCCGCAACCAACAACTTTGCTCCTGAGAATACCATAAGAGAAAAAACAGTTGGATTGGTTTGCCAAGGCCGTATGTTGCATTCCGGGCATTACATCGATATTGTTATACGAGGGATCTATCATGAATATCTAAAAGATGCATATGAGAGCAAAAAGTTTAGGATGGAGAAGTCAATGCTTTCTAGTCTCAGTCATACGAATCTAGTGTCTGTTATTGGGTTTTGTGATGATAGATGTATGATTACCGTATACAAGAAGGAGGCCAATGGAAGTCTCAGCAAATATCTAAGTGACGAGACCCTCACATGGATGCGAAGGTTGAAGATATGTCTGGGTGTTGCAAATGCATTGAGTAACATCCATTATGATCCTGGACGGGATTTTAGTGTCATACATTGCAACATCAGGAGCTCGAAAATTTTACTAGATGACAAATGGGAACCCAAATTATCTGGTTTTGAACTTGCATTGCAAAACACAGTAGCTCGGAGGCACCGTATTCTTCTGACTCGTGATATTGTTAAGAATGCATACCTGGACCCAAAGTATAAAAAGACCGGCGGTATGACCTACAAGTCAGATGTGTATTCATTCGGTGTTGTGTTATTCGAAGTCTTGTGAGGGAGGAGTGCAGTTCTTCCAGATGTAGAGTTGGGAGAGGGGTTATTAAGTCAGCTGGGCAAATCTCGTTTAGACGATATGATTGATCCACATTTACGAGAACAGATGGACCCGGAAGCACTCAAAATCTTCTCAGAGACAGCATTTTACTGCATACAAGAGGAACGTGCGAAGCGTCCGCATATAGATCAGGTTGTCAAAAGACTTGAGAAAGCTTTGGAATATCAGTCGAAACATGAAAATCCAGTTGGCCATACATCATTCAATCGCTTGAAGGTACGTCATTTATTTACTTATACTTTTGCACAAACTGAGTTTTTAATTGAAGGCCGATTATCCTAGTAAACTAAAGTTATTCGATTTTACCAACTGTTATAGTCTATTTAAACCATATAATCACTAATCCATTATCTATACTTACTACAAATGTCTGCACGTTTCTAGTCAAGCATATCATAATATTTCTATCAGAAAAATATATTATTATGGCGCATAACTTTATAATTTTGGTTTATAAATGATTTCAAGCTGAGTTTTATTTATTTATTTATTTTTTATTTTTTTTAAATTGAGCTATGCATGTAGTAATATAAATATGTAGTACGTACATTTTCAATAGATACACAAAAATAATTGATGATTATCTCAACAAATGTTAACCACGATGGCACGATCTTCTTTTTATGAAACTAAGAGTTAGTTAGAATAGTTATTGATATGAATTAATAGCTTCATAATTATAAATAATTGTTTTATATAAGTTAATAACATGAAAAAAGAAATTAATATGATAAAAACCTTTCAAAGACACTATATTTCGCAAGATGTACTTGTAAATATTATAAGTAAGTTAAATTAATATTTTCAAAAAGTAATTGTCAGAATCTTATATAAAGGAAACAACAAATAAAGTAAGAAACTGTATAAAAGTATAGAAATATACACATACATCTCATTCACTCTATTTTGTTTAATGATTATAAAAACATATAGTCATAAACCATTCAATTGAATAATAAAAGAGTAATTTTTTATTTTTATTTTATTTTATTTTTAATTTAAAAAAAAGGGTGAAAAAAAAGTGTGCGCGAGGCCACGAGGGTAGAACTCATGACCTCTTGTATGAAGGACGAAGTGTTAACTAACTAAGCTACAACAGCATTTTATAAAGGGCTAATAACTTTTTAAAGCATCATACTTGTCACAAATGTTAGTTCGACGTAGCGAATAAAAAAAATATCCCTTTTGCCCACCTTTCTTGTCTAACTTGGCTTAAATGATACATTTTCTAACTTGTATAGCCGGTTGCCTGTTTTGAGAGGTGCCACCACATGAGTCAAATGATACCTTCTTTGAAGTCAAAGTCGAATGAGTTGTCTCTTTGTATTTTATCCTAATAAGATTCGGTGAGAGGCTTCTGGACATTTTCTTTTGTTTCTTGTATTTTATTCAAATTCATCTTCTTCACATTACAACACCACCACCGTATTCGAGCCACATTACACACGCAAAATCGGATCACATATAGCCCTATCTTCATTACACGCAAAACTCGGATCACATATAGCCCCGGATCACATATAGCCCTATCTTCATTACCTTCACATATAGCCCTATCTTCATTACCTTCATATCGTGTATGTGGAGACCACACCTTCATATCGTGTATTAATTACCTTCACATTACACCACATTACACACGGCAACTTTTCTGCCATCATCAAGTCTGGCATCATCATCCACCATCACTATCACTGCAATATCCGGTTACCACCACCAAAACCCGCTACCACCACCATACGCATTACAGAAACCGCTACCACCACCATACGCATTCAGTTCAGAACCATCTTGGGGCTGATTTAAGTAGGGCTGATTTTAGATGCAATAGGGAATAAGTTTTGATTTTAGATTGAATTGGAAAACATTATTATTAGGGTTTATGTAATTGGGAAAATATTTGGTAAAGTGTAAGGGTGTAGTGGAGAGAGAAAGAAAAAAAAATGATATATATTTTGAGGTGTCAAAATGATGTGGACAATTACTGCCTAGGTGTACACAACCGGTTATACAAGGTTGACAATGTATCATTTAAGCCAAGTTAGACAAGAAAGGTGGGCAAAGGGGATATTTTTTTTATTCGCTACGTCGAACTAACATTTGTGACAAGTATGATGCTTTAAAAGGTTATTAGCCCTTTTATAAAACACTCCATAACTAAAATATTTATCATTGGTTGGATAGCTTAGCTTATGAATAAACATGGTCCGATCAAAAGTTTGAAGTTAAAATTAGGGATTTGAACTAATGACCTTTAGCATGTATTTTGTGAACATTTCTTTTCTTATTATATATGTATTTAAATTAAACTTTGCAATTATAAACCACGATCCATGAATGTATATTATACAATATAATGTATAATTTATAATATGGACGCATAAAAATAAATTTACGTTTATTAAAACTTTAATAGTGGGTTCATTTGGAGTGCGTTGAGGAGATTTTTTTGATATGACGTATTGAAATAATTGTCTTATGTTTTATTAATTGAAACAATAGATGAACAATTAAAAAGATTTGAAACTTATTACTATAGTTGTTTTCAATGTTTTAAAAATCATTTTTTTAATTGACTCGGTTGAGCTACCGGTTCATGGTTCAATTGGTTTTTCTTTTTGTCTCAAAATAGGCTTACGGTTATTTAGTCGGTTCACGGTTTAACCGGTTAAATCATTGAGGTCAACCCGAGTTTTAAAACATTGGTTATTTTTGTGAAATACTATAAAAAGCAATCATATTAGCGTTAATTGAGAGGTGGTGGTGAGGGGACGGGGAGAATCTTTTATATACTAAGAGAAATAAGTTTTTTATGCAAAAGAAATTCGGTTGGAAAACTCAGTTGTATCAATAAAAGATTTTCATTTTGCCACATGGTAAGTGCCCTTATCAGTTAATAAGAGTGTTATAAATAAGAAGGATAAAATTGTCACAAAATACATGCAATAGACCGAATTCAAAAGTATAATGTATAAAATAAGGAAAAAATTAAAAATGACTAAACAATAAAGTAAAAAGTGGCAAGTTGGTTATATTTCCGTTCCTTTTGCCTAATTTTTAAATAACCGCCATACTTTTTAGTTAAAAAAAAATGTGTTTTGCTTACAACATTAAGGGTCTGTTTGTTTAGTTTTTATATTAAGTCATGTTAAATTAAAGTGTCTGTCTGGACATATGTTGTCTGTTTGTAGATGAATAAATGGCTGTTTGTTTTGTGTGCTGAATAAAGTGTATGTATTAAAAAAATTATTGTTATACCCTTTTATTTGAAATAAGTGTTGATTAAATGTTAAGAAATAAAAGGGTAAATATGTAAAAGTAGGATAAAAGTTATGACTTAATATAGAGACCCTCATTCTCATGGCTTTTTCTAGGAAGTCATCCATTTAAATTAAGTACCAAACAAACACTCAATTAGTGACTTAATTAACTTACCTATTTTACAATTAAGACTCTTTAAGTCATTATCAAACCCCACCTAAATGAATATATTACAATATGAATAATTCTTATTAGAAGAAAATCCAGATGAAAATGGAAACAATCCCAAAAAATGTGGATATAATATTAACCACAACAATTAACGTTGTTATAGGGGGAAAAAAAAACATTTATATAATTTTCGTAGTCATTGAATTAGAGAAAATTTATTCTAATACACAAAATCCTGTATGACAAACACTATATTAACATAAAAATATCGTTATTTATAAATAAAAAAAGGCACAACATATTAAATTTAGAGGCATTTTCATATATACCCAACAAAACCATGAAAATTTCATATTTACCCAAATGATGCTTTAAAAGCATTGTACACAATGCATTCAATGGTTGTATTTTGGGTATATTTGAAATTAATGTTGAAAAGAGGAGGAGATATGAAATTATCCCTTAAATTTACATACGTAATATCTAAATTAAAAGTTATTTATATTTGGTCCGTGTGCACGCATGAAATATAAAAGATAAGAACTAAAGCTATATAGGTTTATGATTTGACGTAGGTTTGAGGGACAATATTGAGAAAGACAAAATATGATACTATAAAGTTGTGTTTTATAAATTAGGATTTGAACAGGATTCCATTTTGTTACTCTTTATCAAAAATCAAATGAAAAGCAATGGATTGGGCTACTAAATACGATTGAAAACATTATAAAAAGTTAATATATGAAAATGGGCTATGCACGAAATAGAAGTAGAAGGTGTTGGATTATAAAATTCTCTGTATTAATACGTTTTATCAATCATGTATTTATAGTGCAACTAAAATACAATTCTAAAACACTAACGGACCCAAAGCCCATAAGCAGGTTTAGGCCGACTAATATAATACTGCCCAACACTCGCTCACAATTCGAGCGGCAAAATTGTAAAAACTCAAATTGGAAAAAAAATATATATACTAAAATAAAGCTATAGATTAAAAAAAAAAAAAAAACAATGATAGTTATATTGATAAAATTTCAAGACTTTGATATCAACTAATCGCAGCGGTAAATATAATCGAAAAAAATTATTTTTATTCTTTTTCGCTAATGACTATCCGGACTTATGACGAAGATTGATGACGCCGAATGGTATTTTCTTCGGAATTTAATTACAAATCAATGGCCGGTAATGACGTCAGCTAACTCTGATTGAAGGTTATAAGTAAAACAGTAAGCCAATGTTATTATTTGAGTCCCGTGGCTTGTTTTGACGCGTGACGGCGCACCGTCGTGGCTACTCTTGTGATTTCAATATGCTTTTCTTCGTAACTTAAATACCAAAGTTAAGCAACTTGTTATGAGGATTTTTCAAAGCCTGTAATTTTAGTAATGAATTGTATTCTTAAATTTAAACCTCCTTTTTTTATTTATTCCATTACTTAAATTGAAAAGTCGTAAGTCAGGAGTACCGTGAGAGATTGTCATCTAAAAGTTAGGAGAATTATGGTAAATAACGTAACAAACCCTTAAACTAACAGCATAACAAGATTAAAAAACGCCAATCTAAATTAGAGTAAACATCCAATCGGGTTCAAGATCCCACCCGGTCCTTGTCAACCAATAAATAAAAATTTAACTAAAACTAAATTTTATCCTCCCCCAATTATAGCTAACTCAACTAACTAAAAAAACAATAAAAATTATAGACATAAACTCGATTCTGTTTCATACATTTACAGAACCTACAAAGAAAGCATACCCAAACAAAAAAATTACTCCTTTTTAATTATAGTATAACTTTTTATTTTTTTATGTCTTAAAATAATTATCCACTTCTCATTTTAACCAATCAAAAAGACCTTAATGAGTAAAGATAATCCCACTTTTGTTAGATTATATTGTGTATTTTTTTTCGGTGACAATTATTTTGAGACCAAGAAAGTGATGAGGTTAAACTTATTACGTAATGATAATGAGATATAACTAATATGCTTCAACTAATTCCCACTTCATTCATCACTCGAAACACTGCATATGTATATTCTTTCTTAATCTCATTTTCAATCTTGTCACATATCTTGATCTTTTTGTTAGATGTACTTTTACGCATTAGTTTTAGGATTTTATCAGTATTATTTTGAGTTAATATATAGTTTAACCAATTAGATTTTTTGGACAATGTTTTCGTTTTTAACTTTTATTAACCATTTAATTAAACCCTTTAAAGTTATCTTGCGACAATTTATCGTTAACTATACATGCTTCTTTATTAATACTCTTACGTTTGAATGTTCATTTGATTTTTAATCTATATGACAATTTAATAAATCTTGTACTATTTATTGGCATGGGTTTTTTTTTTTTACTAAATTTACATGATACTGGTTCAAATAAAAAATACTAGGCCATGACTACGGGTGTTAAAAAACTTGCCCAAAAAAAACTGAACTAGTCTGCTTGATCTGAAAATGGGAAAAGTTACCAGTAGGGGTAACAATTCTAGACAAGATACAAAACAAGCTTAAAACCAACATGAACTTAAATTAGTTTGAGTTAGGGATAAACAAAGTTAAAGGCTAAAACATTTTCAAAAAAAAATTAAGTGATTAAACCAACTCAAAGTTTAGGGATAAAACCATTATTGTTTACCGTTTTATGAATGTCACTTAATTATAAAAACTTCTCTTCTTTTAATATCACTTCAATCCTTAGTGTTGCACAACTTCATAATGTTGCAGGGGAAGAACTTGGTAAACTTGAAGATTGGACTAAATGATATAAAAGAGGCTACTAAGAATTTTGATGACGCATATTGCATCGGGTCTGGTGGATTCGGTAAAGTATACAAGGCAGATCTTGAATTTTTTGACAGCAGTAATTCCTCGTTGAAAGAAGTGGTAGATAAATGCGATTTACGCAGAAAACGAAGCACAGTAGCCATAAAGCGCATTTACAATCAAGAAGGAGAACAAGGGTTCATTGCAGAAATCGAAACTCTAACTAGTTGTAAGCATGAGAATGTAATCTCTCTACTTGGTTTTTGTTATGAAGGTAACGGTGCAATGATCTTAGTTTATGAGCATGCTTCGAAAGGAAGTCTTGAAAACTATTTAGGAAGCAGTGATAAACTCACAAATCTCAATTGGTTGCAACGTCTAAATATATGTCTTGATATTGCACATGGTTTGAATTACATTCACAACAACACAGATCATGGCAAACTAAAGATGATACACCGTGACATTAAGAGCGATAATATTCTATTGGGAGATAACTGGAAGGCAAAGATTGCGGATTTTGGGCTCTCCAAATTCCACCCAGCAAATCAATCAGCCAGCATTATCTATACCAATATGATTGCAGGTACATATGTGTATTTGGATCCAGAATATCAGAAGGGTGGTAAACTTCATACGAAATCAGATATTTATTCGTTTGGAGTAGTGTTGCTGGAGATCTTGACCGGGAGTTTGGCCTATGATTCTGTATACACCAAGGTGAATGAGAAGGGAATTTCACCAATTGCAAAAGATCATTTTGGAAAGGGAACAATAATGGAAATCGTTGATCACAAGATAAAGGAGGAGACCGATGAACATGCCTTTTCTTTAAGTAAAGGACCCAATAAAGAGTCTTTGAACATATTTTTAGAAATCGCATTCCGATGTGTGGCAGAAACTCAAGCGCAACGCCCAACAATAGAAGTTGTCATCAACGAACTCAAAAAAGCATTAGACTCTCAGGTAAGTCTATATTTTAAAGGACAACTTTTTAATATCTTCTTATTTCTGATAGTAATATGTGACCTTAATTTCATACATTATACTTTGTGTAAACAACATTTTCTCAAACTTTTACTCAATATACTATCTTTCCGTTTAGGTTTTTTCCTTGTATTTAAGTTCTTTAATTTAATTTTTTTATCTTAAATTTTATTTTACTTAGTGATTTAACTTTATGACGTGCTGTTGATTCGCTGGTAAACCTCCGGACTCTTCTCTTCCATGTATATATTTTTTTTTCTTTAAATCCGAAATAGCAACAACCAACCTTGATTTACAACCATAACAACCATAACGTTGACATGAACTTGGAGACCGAGAACCTAAAATGCAAAATAAAAGATTCGAACAAGTTCTAGATGGAAATTAATTTCATTATGTATTTAACTTAACAAATCGACTAACTGTCCAATAATTCTCAGGAGAACCACAAGGACAACCTCAAACTGCCACTTGAAGACATAAAGCTGGCCACGAAAGACTTCAGTCAAGACAATATCATTGGACATGGAGATTTTGGGAATGTATACAAGGGAGATACTCACAGTACTCATGGAGATAACATCATTGCTGTAAAGCGGTTGAATAAGAAGTCGGATCAAGGAGATGCTGAAGTTTTGACAGAGCTGGCAACAACTAAATTTATGGCAGAGTTGGACATCCTTATGGAGTATAAACATTTACATGTCATAGGTCTTGTAGGTTACTGTGATGAAGAGGATGAAAAAGTTATTGTTTATGAGTATGCTTCCAGAGGTAGTCTTGATAAGTACTTGAGCGATGATAGTCTTACGTGGGTGATGCGGCTTAAAATATGCATTGATATTGCAATTGGGTTGGAGTTTCTTCATGGAAGTGTTTCAAGTACAGAAATGGTAATACATAGGGACATAAGCAGCAGCAACATTCTGCTATTTGATGACTGGAAAGCAAAAATTACCGGTTTTGGGCTTTCCTTAGTATGCCCAAAAAATGAGAATGTAGACTATGTCATCGACAATGTTACAGGCACAATCGGCTATCGTGACCCACTACACTCGAAAACAGGCTTCTTAACTAAAGAGTCTGATATATTCTCACTGGGTGCGGTTTTATTTGACATATTGTGCGGGAAACTTTCATGCGATAAGCTAGATGATGAGTATCTTTATTTACCCTTTTTGGCTAAACACCACTATCATGTAGGAAAACTTGATAAGTTAGTCTTCGAGGGTATCAAAGAACAAATTGTGCCACAGTCATATATTACCTTTACAAGGCTTGCCTATCAATGCATACATCATAGGAAAGAAAGACGACCAAAAGCTAATGAAGTGGTCATACAGCTTAAGAGAGCATTGGAATTCCAGGTAAGATTCTATATTTTGACAAAACCGGCCTTTAATTGTTTTATAAACTCTAAGAAAGTAACTGTATGAAACATGAGTTTATTAATTGATTAATGTATATACAGGAGGACTATAAGAAATGGGAGCCCAAATTGCCTAAAGACTACAAAGAAATAGTCCAGATGTCAATGTGCCCCGATGATTATTCAACCATCAAAAAAGAGGATCTTTACAACATTTTTTCTAAGGGAATCCTGCTTCAACAAGACAAAGTGGTAATCAAGCTCATCTTGTATCTCGTTTATTTGGTGTTTTCCAGTTTTCTATATATCTTTTCCTTTTTGAGAGATAATTTGAGATCACACATGCTTTTACACATGATTAAAATTGAGTCTGGTTTATATTTTATTTAATGTAACAGATGCTGTCATTCGATGGTTATGGAGACAGAAATAAATTGGTATCAGCGGCAATATTTTCTTACATAAACAGTTGTCCACATGATTGGAAATCTCTTCAAGAATCAAGGTTATTCTCTTTACCTCTCTTAATTTATCAGTACATAAGTGATAAGCATACATATGCATTGCTGTTAGATGTAAATATTTCTTTTTCTTTGAAAAAATGTAGTTACTTTAGCGGTTTATGTGTGACAAGCTATTTACGGTAGCATAATAATTAGTTTACAGCTTTCCTATGTATTTTGAACTTGCATTGCGGTTCTTTTTTCTTGAAGTGTTGTGTACTATATAATAGAAATTTTTTCCAGCAAAGGTACTTTTTTCACTTGTCCAAAGGTCTGGAAGTTAAGAATTTGACAAATCTTAGATTTTGATAAAAAAATTATCTTATTTTCATGAACTGGATTTTTTAGTCATTCTGATGAGCGAGAGAGTTATAAATGCCCCATATTGATAAACTCGGTATTTTATGTTACCTTTTCTTGTCAATTTAATCTGTATATATAATACTATTAAAGGGTAGATAAACCCGAGTGGAACTTTGTTGCTTAGACTCCTACATGAAGATGGTAGATACCTAACAAGGTTTTAGTGTTTAATCGACTAATGATAATCGTCACATATTTGGTATATGAGTATTATGTTTGATATAACCTGCTGTTTGAAGTTTCGTAGCTGGATGATTCCTTTCAACCGGTGGTAGAGCTATTACCCTATTTTGGGTCCTCTGTTCTAATGAATGATTTTGCTAGCTTCTTGCTAGTCTATTTTTTATAGCTTGAATATTTGTAATATGTGCAGGTTTGAGACAATAGTGGAGATGTTTGATATATCCAAATTGAACATCGAAATAAAGACAAACGCTCAACTTTTATCTCCAAATGTTGTTTATGGAGTCTATTTAGTCTTCAAACTCGGTGATTCAAGACAATTCTCAAGTAAACCGATTTATGTTAACCTAAAGTATAGAAACGGACTCGAAAGTCTACATGCATATTTCGCAACATGGAGAGACAAGGACTGGATGATGATTGAGTTGTACCAATTCCTGAATCGAATGAGGATATCGTCTTTGATTTTCTACTTGAGAGCTTTTCATCGTACCATTGTGGCGATGGTGCGTTTTATGTTGAAGGCATTGAATTTCGACCCATTGATGAAGTGAGTTTGCAATTATATCCCGTGGTTCCGTTCTAAACTCTTTTGTTTACGTTATATAAAAGGCGGATGCATGCCAAGAAGTTATACTAAAACCATGTTCTATATTGCATACTTAACATGGTTTGTATGCAGGTGAAACATGAAGAAATTGAAAAATTGAAGGAAGTCCAACAAGTCTTAAAATCAAACTTCAATATGGATCAGGTGCAACAATTGCCAGGTAACTTTGAAGAAATATTCAAGATACATGAAAGCGATGACGAGTTGTTCGGTTGGGCGAGTCGTGAAAAGAAACTTCTTGTGCTTTCGGCAAAGGCAGTTTATACAAATTCTCCAATGTGGATCTTTTTACTTTAAAACCATTAGCCGAGTCCAGGTTTGCTTCTTATGTTATAGCTATTTTATTACAATTTCCCTTAACTAGAATCGGCAATTCCTGACACTACATGAAGCACCACCTGAGACCGATACAGAAATAAACGGGTTATGGTTGGTGTAAACAGGTTTCGAGTTGTGCTCGGGTTGAGTTGGATTAAATAGGTCGGCCCGACAACCCGTTTAAGTTTTTCTTTAAAGAAAATATTAATTTATAGCGGTTTAAAAGTGTTATATGGGTTAAACGGGTCAACCTGCGAACCCATGCATTTAACCTATTTAACCGGTGTAACTCGCTAAACCGCCAACCGAGTTAGATAAGCGGGTCAAATGGGTCGAGTTCAAGGTTTGTTTAAACAAGTTGGGGTTGACAAGTTTGATCCAATTACTTTTACATGTCATGTCCGGGTTGGGGAATATCCCGAATCCCACACGAATAGCCAGCCTTACCTTTAACCACTAAACTTTTTTGATTGTACGTCCAATTATGTAGATGTCACACGAAAAATCAGATTTTCTAACCCAATTTTTTTTTATTTGTAGTTGACAATTAAAAATTCGTGAATAAATGGTTGACAAAAGTTTCACTTCTTGGATGTAGTTTCCTGTCTTTATATATAACTCCGTTCTTAATCTATCCTACATGCAGATTTCAAGAGGCGATTGAGCTTTTACCACAGCAAGTATTTCATCTTAATTGCACGATCAAAAGTCAAATGTTGTCCCAAGATACAGAATATGTGTGTTACCTTGTGTTCAAGCTTTCAGAAAAATGCTTGGGGCTGCATTGTCCGGTAAAAGTACGAGACGTACTGCACAAAGAAAACAATGAGGCTGAATTTGTTTATTTTATAACCCCAAGCGCACTGAACATAAATGGTATCACTCGGGTTCCGAAACAAAGGGAAGATGGATGGATGGAGATTCAACTATGGAAATTTAACTCAGCTCATGAATTCAAGGATGGCTCTCTTTCTATTGATATGAAATTTACAAGTCATGAAGGACCTATGTCTGGCCTCATTATATGTGGCCTTGAGTTCCGCCAATGTTTTTGGAAACAGCGATGATATTCAAAGGCAAAGAGAAAAGAAGATGATGCTACAAGACGAAGCCCAAAACCCACACATTCAGCCTAAAAAAGACGAGAAGACGACAGAACTATGAAACTGTTAGATCACTAGGGTTTAAAATCATATAGTCTAGGAATCGGAGAAGCTCCACTTTGAAGAGCAATTCCCAATTCAAGGACTAAGCATTTTCTCAAGAGAAGGAATGATGTATTCATCCTTAGCTTAATAAAGGCTTATTGGCTCTGTCTGTTTAATTTGAATAAATTGCATAAAAAAAAAATCTTATAACTAAAGTTTTATTGGATGATGGATATATAAATGATTTATAACGAGACGGTGGAAATTAAATGGAATTTGTTCATCATATGAGGTATTCTTGCATACTGCCATATTTAATTGAATTTGTTAACTGCTCGCTTTTGGGTTTCGTAAGGAATCAACGGTTTGTTTGAATTTTGGTTTTGTATTGTTTTGCTACTGGTTTGGGTTCTTTCTTCTATGATTCTGCTCTTGTTCTAGTGTGATTCTGACGACACATATGGTACGTTATCTGATTTTGCTCTGATTACGTAATTGTTTGTATTTGGTTGGTTATCTTTGATTCCGCCATGTTCCATCCGATTTGCTCTGGTTCTGAATTTGCTTTGGTTACATAATGATTTTGCATCTGGTTGGTTATATCTGATTCTACCTTGTTTCATCTGATTCGCTCTGGTTATGCATTTGGTTCTGTTTGCATAGTCTCATTCAGTTCGGGTTCTGTCTGCATATGTTCAATTCTGCATCTACATTTGTCTCTTGCTGTGGTTCCGTCTTATTTATTTTTCAAACTCTCAATGCACCTAAGAATTCCTTTTTAATGAGTTTAAGACCTCTCCATCATACAATTTATCTTCAATAAGCTTATTTAAGATTCCACTGTAATAAATCAGGAAGGTCGGGCGTCAAGAGACTCATCAAGAATGAGCTCATTAATTAAGTCAGATGAAGCAGTAAGATCCCCATCAGTTCACATGTTTATATAATAATTGAGTGTCAAAACACACTCGTGCTCAAACTTTCCACTCGTGCTCAAAACACACTCAGCGGACTTTCGGATCATTGCTCGCGAACTTTCGGATCATTGCCCACTCGTGCTCAAAACACACTCAGCGGACTACGGTCCGATACCCTTCAAATTCTTTAACTCTTGGCTCCTCAAGAGTGAACTTCCGTCAATTGTTTCACAAGCATGGTCTAACCCCAATTCGAACGTAACCATCAGAACACATCCAGCAAGCTTGTTGAAGTGCAAACTGAAAATTTTGAAACAGTGTGTACGTAGTTGGAGACAAACAGTGGGCATACATGAAAATCACAAAATTCAAGAATTAAAAGAGAAAGTGGAAGACTTAGACACCAAAGCAGAAACAACAAATGGTCTGGAAGACACTGATATTATTCAACGTCTTTCTTTAATGAAAGAACTTGAAGTCTTGGAACATATCAAAAGAATGGATCTCATGCAAAAGGCAAAGGTTAAATGGTGCGTTGATGGAGATGAAAACTCTAAATTTTTTCATGGCATGATCAACAACAAACTCTCAAGATCAAGAATCAAAGGAATCACCATAAATGGGTCATGGGAAACAGATCCAACCCTTGTCATTTCCCACATCTTCAACTTTCACAAACAAAAGTTTGGTAATACTTCACATAATCGTCCTCGTTTCTCAAGTAATCTTTTAAAAACGCTTACGAATATCGACGTCGCAATTCTTGACGCCCCATTTTCTTGTGATGAGATTAAAGAAGCGGTTTGGAATTGTGGTGGCTCCAAAGCCGCCGGTCCCAATGGGTTCACTTTCAAATTCATCAAACACTATTGGGACTCAATTGGTCAAGATTTTATCAACATGGTGAAGCGGTTTGAATTAGACGGTTTTATTCCAAGAGGTTGCAACTCCTCGTTTATTACTTTGGTCCCAAAGATACAAGATCCTCTCCAGATTAAAGATTTTAGACCCATTAGCCTTATTGGTTGCCAATACAAAGTTATAGCAAAGTCCTCGCCAATAGACTATCACAAGTTGTTCACTCGATTGTTAGTGAGGTGCAAACGGCTTACATTAAAGGTAGACAAATAATTGATGGGCCTCTAATGGTGAATGAGATCATATCATGGGCATCAAAAAAGAAAGAACGCCTCTTCATCCTCAAGGTGGATTGGAAATTCTTGGATCACACAATGGAACAAATGGGTTTTAGTCAAAAATGGAGAAAATGGATTTTTGGATGTCTAGACTCGGCATTCGGCTCGATCCTTGTTAACGGGTCTCCCACCAAAGAATTCAAAATCCAAAAAGGTTTACGCCAAGGTGACCCTTTATCCCCGTTTCTCTTTATTATTGCAATTGAGGCTCTTCATGTCACAATTCAAGCGAAGCAAAAAACATTTTGAAGGGATTGAAGTGGGCTCAAATAAGATTAGCATTTCACATCTTCAATTTGCGGATGACGCTTTAATCATGGGCAAATGGTCACTTGAAAATGCTAAAAACCTTTGTTGAATCTTATGATGCTTTCACATGTCATCCGGGTTGAAAGTTAACTTCCACAAGAGCAAATTTTTTGGTGTTGGTGTGACTTATAACGAAACACAAAGCTTTGCTTCAATCCTTGGTTTCCAACCATCCACCCTTCCTTGTACATACCTTGGGCTCCCCATTGGATATATGAATAAGAGTAGCAATTGGAAGCCTATCATCGATAAATTCCACAAAAAAACTCACTTCATGGAAAGCAAGAACTCTCTCTTACGGTGGAAGATTAACCCTCCTTAAGTAGGTTCTCAGAGCCTTGGGTACTTACCTCTTCTCTCTTTTTAAAGCTCCCAAATGTGTCATAAACTATCTTGAAAAGCTTAGAAGAAATTTCTTTTGGGGAGGCTATTTGGATTGTAACAAATGGCATGGATTGCATGGAATAGGATATGCTCATCTTCTAAAAATGGTGGTCTTGTAGTTGGTAGCCTTCATGCTTCCCATCTTGCTATGTTGGGAAAATGATGGTGGCGTTTTCACTCAGAAGACAACACTCTATGGAAAAACATCATTATTTCAATTCATGGAGAGTATGGAGGTCTTGGTTTAGACAGAAATTCCACTAGGCTCTCTTTTAGTCCTTGGAAGTCTATAATCAAACTCCCAAAGTCCTTTTCAAGTGCCAACATTGATTTACAGTGTGTATTTAGAAGAAAGGTGGGGGATGGCTCTTCTATTAGATTTTGGAAGGATTTATGGGTTGGTGATTCATGCTTGAAAAATGACTTCCCTCGATTGTACCTTCTGGAAACCGAGAAAAATTGCACCATTAAAGATAGGTGCAACTATTTAAATGGGCCTAATAACTTCAGTTGGGCATGGCGTAGATCTCCCACTCTTGGATCAGAGGCTTCTCAATTTAGTGGACTCTTGGAATTACTACAACAATTCGCCACATCCAACACAACAGACAATTGGATCTTCACCCTTCACAACTCCAGAATCTATGTAGTATCTGCTATGAGGAAACACATTGAAGAATCAACTTTGGGATCAACTACTGTTAAGACTAAATGGAATAGTATGTTACCTATTAAAGTTAATATATTCGCATGGCGTTTGGCATTGGACCGTCTTCCTACAAGATTCAATCTTGACACTTGTGGAATCGACTTAGACTCGGTAAGATGTGCAATATGTGATGATGAAATCGAAACAACTCAGCATTTGTTTGTTGACTGCACAATTTCTAAATCGTTGTGGTCCATGGTTACGAGATGGTGGGGGTTCGATGATCACCCTACGGATGTGGGTAACTTAATCAAATGGGCTGACACGGTAAAATTTTCTAGCCCCTAAAGAGTGCTTGATACCGTTATTCAAACAACGGCGTGGACCATCTGGAGCTACAGAAATAAAATTTGCTTTGACCTGAAACCCCCTCGAAAGGACAAGTTGGTTGATGACATAAAATTTTTATCTCATTCTTGGATTTCCAGTAGGAATAGGAAAACTAATCCAACATGGATTAATTGGATTTATGATCCAAAAAGTGCTTGTAATGTTGCTTTGTAAGTTTCACTCCTCTAGTTTCTTGCTAGAGGGGCTCGTTGTTTAATATATTTTATGATGTTAAAAAATAATAATAATTGAGTGTCAAAGCTGTATGATTCGTTTACTTTTTCATCAGACACAGAAAATACCTCCCAGCTCACCACCATTTTAACCCCTCCGCAGCTTACCACCACCTAATTGCCGGATAAATCACTCTCCAAAACACAAATTTTTCATCAATCAAAAAACAAAAACACAAAAACCACCATTTTTTACAAAAATCAAAAAACGCTAACCCTAGTATTTTTTTCAACTCAGATCACAAAAAACAATTTGATTTTGATATGGTGATTCATAATTCAAATTCGAACAAAGGGAAATGAATGGACATGGGTGTTTAATGGACGTCATAATCAACATAAGAAACCTATTGATAATCCTTATTCAAAGGACGGTGAGAGAATCACTGAGTCTTTCTATGTTACGAACTTTCCTAAGTATGTTGATGCTAAACGATTGTGGCAGATGTGTGAACCGTATGGAAGGATAGTGGATGCATATATTCCGTCGAAGCTCTCAAAATTGGGAAAGAGATTTGGATTTTTTCGATTCATGGGAATTGGGAATGCTGAAGAGTTTGCAAAGCGTCTAGCAAACATATGGATTGAAAATTTCCATCTTTTCGCAGCAGTAGCGAGATTCAAGAGGCATAATAAAACTCAGTCGCGTAAAGTGGCAGAAGATACCAATCACTCTCGTAGTAGGGGTCCGGCTCAAACTTCTTCTAAGGTGAATAATTTACCCGCAAACAAATCAGGAGCAAAATCTTTTGCCTCCGTTGTGTATGGAGGAGAAAAGATGAATTCCAATGATTAACCGAGAGGTGAATCTAGGTGTGTTACTATGAGTGATTGTGATTTGATCAAAGTGGAAGAATCCACTACGGTTGCATTGGTGAAAGTTCGGGAAGTTGGGACGATGAATGCAGTGTATCGATTATGTAGAAGTGAAGGGTTTACTCAGATTAAGGTTCATCATATTGGGGGATTATGGCTTTGGATACAGTTTCAGGATGCAGCCACTTGTAATGCATTCAGAAACAATGAAGCAATGAAAAACGTGTTTTCGTCCATAAGGAGTGTTTCTCAAAACTTCGTTGTTGACGAACGGATGATATGGATTGAAATTTCTAGACTTCCCCTATGTGCATGAGGTTCGAGTGCATACAAGAAAGTGGCAAATGTAGTTGGCAAGTTCATGTTCTTTGAGATTGATCAAGGGTCATCCATGGGTATTGGTAGAGTATGTATCGCCACAAAACAAAACAAAAGGATAGAATTTCTGAGAATGTGATTGTAGGAGTTAATGGGGAGAATCATATGGTTCGTGTTCAAGAGATAGCCACATGGAGCATTCGAATTGCAGATGATACAGTGTCAGAAGATGCAACTAGTGACAAAGATGAGGAGGTTGGTGACATTGAAGAAGAAGTACCTTCAGTTGATGAAAAGTAAAAGAGTTTGCTGATTTTGAAAAAGAGTTAAAATGTACAGAGGAGAACCATATAGGCGTACGATAAGAGAAAGAAATATCTCACCTAGATGATGAACACGAGGGTAATGCTTCAGATGCTTGACGGATCCTTGTCGCCCACCGGGATTCGAGGATTTTAAGCGTCATGAAAACATTGATCAACAGTGGTGAATCCTCCCATACAAGTAAGTGCTCAATGATGTTTGCCAAATATAGAAAAAGAGATGTTCAGGGTATTTCTATGATTCATGAGATGTCGCGTTTGATTGACATTGGGGGTGCGTTGGGATATGATGTTCGAGGGTGTAGAACACTACTAGAAAAAGGGCCTATCCTACGGCAAAATCCCTAAGAAATCCGTCACAGAAGACCTTTAGTGCTGAATTTCCGACGGAAAAATTCCCTAAGGAAAACCATGCTTGGAAATGCTTAGTGACGAAGCTTTCCGACGGATTTTATAAGTTTCCGACGGAATATGTTCCCTAGAAATCCCTCACTGCTGACCCAAAAGTAATGACCAAAATTGGTCGGATTTTTCGTTAAATTTGCTACAAATTTCCTAGGAATTTTCAGTTTCATTTTCTAGTGATTACCTACCAAACATCGTAAGTGTTTCCTAGGCACTTCCAACAACAAAATATCACTATAAACTTACTAGGAAAAAATAAGCATTTTCCAAATAATAAATATTTCATTCAACAACCATCAATTCTTAAAATATAAAATCTCATAACATATTAGCATTTAAGCTTATACAATGATATCTAAAAAACTAGCTAGCTCGAAGATGGAAACTATTTGTCCAACTACTTGAAGCAGATTGGTTCCAACTCCTCAACTCCCTTGTTTGCTCTTGTAGTTGTTCAACTCCTCAACTCCCTTGTTTGATCTTGTAGTTGTACTTAACTGTATTACTCAGCCTACAAATAAAAATAAACAGCCAAAAATAACTAATCAGCCAAACATTAGCAGATTAGCAGCATATGACCCATTAACTCAACAAATAACTAATCAGCCAAACAGCCAAACAGCCAAACAGCCTATTAGCCACTATGAAACCTGACCGATTACCAATTTTATCACGTTTCAAACCAAGCCAATATGACCCATTGATAACGCTACACGCGTCGTTCGGGGTCAAGGAAACTTCCTTTTCTTCGAGCAAGTTTTATAACACCCTAGGCAGTGAACCTAATCGTTGTAGTGTAGTAATTAGGGTAAGCCACGGGTATTGATATCGTTCTCTGGGGAATAGGAATGCTAGTAAGGAGTTACTACGCTAAGGTTAAGGTTGAGGAAGATTATTTTTATCTTTTTATGTTTTATGAAAATGGAAAGGTACGAATCTCAGGTAATGGATTTGGGGGGTTGGTATTTCTACCGATTACTCTACTATTATCTAATTATCTAAACTAAGGTTGTGGGAGTCTATGTCTAATTAATGTGTGCTCGTATGATAGTTTAAAGATGTGTTTACTTAGGTTGTATTACTCCTCGAGTTTTTTAGTTAACCATAGTACTTTTAAAATTTATTTAACAAAACATAGTACTTTGAAATTTATTTAATAAAACATAGTATTTTTACAAAGCGTGTGTTCCTAATAAATGCCAAGTTTCTTTTGTTTGCTCTCTCTTATGAAATTGAAAAGTAACTGCAAGATAACGTAGAAAAATTAATCGAACAAATCGGGCTTTAATAAGTTTTACGTTCCTATGGCTACAATCTTTCTTAGCTTTGTTCTTAATTTAGGTTTTATAGTTTTTTATTAAAAATAAAGTAGCTTTTATAGTGCGGCACTATCCAAATCAGTAATGTAACTTGCAACGCAACTCATTACAACATTCATAACAAGACATAAATATAAACTAATCTCGGACTGGTTTACCCTCGAGGCCTCAACCACACTTGGCTCGCACTTCCTCTCAATAATTAATAAGATGATTATCACAACTTCAACAAAGCTCACATCTACCTTTGCATTTATAGGCTAAACTCAACTTCATGTCTTTGTATTTTGAGGAGGATTTTAGCAATGAATAGTCGTGTATTAAATCATGTATTGTATCAAAAGGTGGGCACATTTATATTCGGTGGAATACTAAAAATAATGCTTGCTTGGATTCAAGAATTAAGTGGCTCAACTCCATCGAATATATTTAGCCTCCTTTGTCAAATAATGCTTGCTTGGATTCAAAAATGTTCACCGCTAAAGGCCTCTCAAACAATGACAAAGGAAAATCTTCTCTAACATGTGAGGTAAAGTAGTCACCTCAAATACGGGTGATCAAGTTTGAAATGCTTGATCATCTCCTTATTAGCTTCTGGTGAGAAACAAAATGAAGATATTTTTGAAGATCTACTTGTATCGGCAAACAAGATCATACATTCATTGGTTTTTTTTCTTTTTCTTCTAAAAGTACTATGTTTTCTTAAATAAATTTTAAAGTGCTATATTTTGGTAAATAAAATTTTAAAGTACTATGGTTAACTAAAAAACTCTTAAGTATCTCCTATTGATGGTTGAGTTGTCACGTCCTTATTCCTAGTTGCGTTGTGTGTCTAAAGTTGTAGGGTATGCGTTTCTCCCTAACTCTTTGAACTTACCAAAGGGTCTCGTCTAAAAACCCACTAGGGATGATAAACTCCTACTCTAAGGCGCTCTTTGGATGGTTTAGCCTACAACTACTCAGGTAATTATATTCTAAGGTTCACAAAGATGAATCAAGCATTAAGTACACAACGAATGACCTATCACATTACTAGATCATTAATCAACTAAGATAAGAAACAACCAATCAATATTCAATAGTTAAGTTTCATACTTCCTAAGCAAACACACAAATAAATTAGCGGACATGGAGAACATGCAAGCATACACACAAATAATCAAAGACATAATTGAATTAATGAAGTAAAGACTTATCTTGATGTAAGATAGGGTTTAAAACCCTAAAATCTTGTACAAGACACCTTAGGTTCGGTTTAGGTTTTACTCCAAAGACTCTCTACACAAGACGAAAAATTCGGATTCTATATATAAGATTACATATGCGACGGCGTCACCTTATGTTTTGTGGCGTCGCCGTGTCGCCGCCACTAGGGTTTCGTCTTGGCCACGTTAACCTTGCGACGGCGTCACCTTATGTCCGTGACGCCGTCCTCTTCGACCGGCGTCGTGCGGATTGCATCTAGGCCGTCGAGTAGCGACGGCCTACTCTTTCACAACTAGACGTCGTCACTTGAAAATCGAGTTTTGGGTTACGGACCGTCACAACAATTTTGGGACGGCGTCGCCATTAGCACCGGCGCGTCGCCTTCTAATTTCAAAGAATCGTGAGTGTCTCGATTTTGACTTTGGCCATTTTCTTCATATATTCGCTCCTTTTCGTCCAAATAAGTGCCATTCCAGCATTTTGCCTTCAAGAGACCTAAAAGTGAAAAGGAGCGATATTAAGCAATAACGGATACAAAGTGATCAAATAAGGACTAAAACGACCCTCAAAATGGTACCTTTTAAAACCTTATAAAATATCCCTACACTTGTTATTTGCTTGTCCTCAAGCAAATGTGCTTTTAACCAATTAATTTATAAGTTAGGGGTCATGAAGCATTAATTCAAAGCGGTCCACAACACATATAAGCCCATAAAAGTCATAACAAGCACGGAAATTACATACTAGCACCTCACATGGGGTGTTTGGATACTCACATCTCTCGGTGTATATATGAAATATAACAAATAGGAAATGGAAGATAAACACTCATTAACCGGTCCTAGTACATAGATTACCATAGGCTTGAGAATAGATCAAACCTCCATCGCTTTGGCGTAAGCACCTAGGAAAGACTATCAAAGAGGTCTTTAAAGGGTTGTAATGTTAGGCTTACGGTAGGAAACAAAGGGTTTGGTGGGATAGGCTATTAAGTGGTGGCAAGTCAAAATCTCTATGTTAAATGCATATGAAGAATGGCGTTGCTAAGCCAAGACTCGACACTCTAAACTCTAGATAATGAAATAAATAAATATAAATTTAAAGATAGATGTAGGATGGTAGCCCGTATTTTTTTTTTTTTTTTTTTTTTTTTTTTTTCATACACTTTTACTCTACCATCCTCTACGATAACATCAAAATACTAGGGATTTATAGGCATATCCCTACACTTGAGTTTTATTACTCTAACACTAATCGACCCGATTTGAAAAGATCAAAACACTTGGGGTACATTATTACGCAAACAAAGGAATTTGAATTTTTAACGTTCCTTCCGTCATTTCATAAACTTTAACTTTTCCCATGAATCCCAATCGTCCCAAAGCGTATACAAAGGATATGACTCGACTTAGCAACTTATGCAAGCAACTAGATAATTGAACTAAGGGTTTGGGGTGATAACAAAATTTGCACTAAAAGTGAGTGCATAAGGGGTAGGCTAAGGCGATTTGGGTGTATATTTGGGGTGGGGTGTAAACAATGCTCTTCATTGATATTCGGAAAAACCGAAACATCACGAGAACCGCGAAAGGATAGGCTCGAGGGGTTAACTAGGGGTATCGTGTACTAAAGATGAGTACAACGCAAAGGGTGTGGGGAATTACTCAACCGATGTGGAAGAAGTAATTATATTACGGTATCAAACAAGGGTTATCCTAATGCCTCTTATCATTTAGTTATTCCTAACTACACAAGTGTAGCCTCACTTGCGATCTCGGAATGCATCACAAAACAAGTTCTAGAATCTAATATACTACCGGTTCACACTCTAAGCATTAAAGATGAATGCTTTAATTCCTACTAATCTAAGGGCGATCCTCACATTTGGTGGAATTTGGGTGGTAAAGGGTTTTGTGCTAGTCATGCAACTTCCTATCCATGAGGCGCTTTTGTTAAGACTAATGGCCCACTCCTATATGTCATAAAAATTTTAAATTTGGTGCTAAAATTACCCTAACCGACATTTTCTCATGGTTTATTACACAATCACAATTGGACAAAGCAAATAGTCAAGGATAAGCATAGTTTCAAAGTTCCGTTTATTTTCCTCCCTACACTTAAACCGAACATTGTCCCCAATGTTCCCCGAAAATATCAAAGTTATGATAAAGAAGGTAATTAAAAGCGAAAGAAACTAGTACTCCCGATTAGCTCGGTAGGATCCGTGTAAAGTGGTGGTTAAATCCTTTTCAAGAAGAATTATTGCGTGAAAAGCTCCTTCCAATCTTATGTAACTTCTTCTTGACAAACTAAACTGCACACTTGAAGAAAACAAATGAAACCTTCGTAAAATCGGCGGTAATAATATATATAAGACTCGATTTAAACTAGGATATAATGCTTGTGGAATGGATGTTTACTGAATTTCTAAGAAAATTAAGACACGAAAATTCCAAAATTTATAAGTAGCTCGAAAAAGCGAGAAAAAAGTAATCGATGTTTTACTCCTTCCGGCGCGTCAGTTGCAATCTGACGCCGTCAGTTATTCGACAAAAAGCGGTCTGCGATTTTACGGAAAAAATTCGGAAAATTTACATCTTTAGAATCGGAAAAATTTCGCAAAACATCCATTATGACTCGATACAAGCATTTGACTCGAACAAACAAACATAAATATCTTTTAGTTAATTGTTATTCTCATGTTTACGTTTCTTTTGAAAACGTGTGTAATCCTCCTACACTTATCCCTTATGTAAAATACCTTTATATGCAATTAAGGCGAGGTTAAAAACAAAATAAAGCATTTTACAAATTTAAACATGAGGATAAACAATTAATAAAAGATATATGACACTAACAAGCAAACAATTAAACATGGGTTGCCTCCCACGAAGCGCTTTTCTTTATTTCAGAGTCTTGTAGCTAGACTCATAGTCGTGCTCCTACGTTTTCTCATTACCGCCCTCTTCACCCTTTGTTTTCCCTTCATCGAAAGGGTGTAGATGCTGTATGCTCACCGTGGATTCCTTGCCAAGGCTATCAATTATGGCAACGGTTTTATCTTTTAAATTGGTCTCCTTAACTGTGAAAGGCCCAAACCATCTTGGTTTGTTTCTTCCTCGTAATGCCCTTATCCGAGATCTATACAAGAGCACTTTTTCTCCCTTTAGAAATTCCTTAGGGTCCTTTTGTACCTTAGGTATTGAGGTGGGATTGCTTCCTAACTTTTTATCGGGTTTCCACAATGTCGCATACAATCCTTGAACCATAAAGTCTCTTTGCCCTTTTCCCGTCATTCATCTTCTTAAACATTGTTGCGGGGCTTTTCGATTTCCACCGTAATCATTTCCATGATCTTAAGAGGGTATCTTGGGATGATGGGTATCCTAGCGTACCCTTCCCGCTTTTGAGTATCATGATGCCTTCTCCGCATTTGATGGTTGCCTTGGCGGTGGCGAGAACGGTGTCCCAAGAATAAAGTGCGTTTTTATCTTCCTCAACATCAATGATCACAAAATCCACGGATAAGCGATGTTAGCCACCTCAATTAGAACATCAACGATTCCTACGGGGTGGACATAAGTATGATTAGCTAAGGAAAGTCTAAGGTCGGTTTGGTGGTTTCTCTTTAGTTAACTTATTATAGATTGACAATGGCATTATGTTCACATCGGTCCTTGATCGGCCAAGGAATTTATATTGTCCATGTCACCGACACTAACGGTATCACGAAATTCCTGTGGTGTCTCGTTTTCTTGTTAACGGTTTTTATAACCAACTCATACAGAGGTTCCATAGGTAAGGCGTCGTATTCTTCTTCCGTCATTTTTCCTTCAAGAGCTTCCCTAAGAACATCATTGTACCTAAAGTTGTTTACTTGGTTAGCAATGGTTTTCTTGTTAATTTCGTGCTTAAGGTAATACTCAATGGTCTCGGGTTCATCATTAGGCATGACTCATCCTTCGTGCTTTCCTCGGTTTTCCACATCTCGGCCTTGCATTCTCGGGCATAATGGAAGCGGTGTTTACAAATGAAGTGGGAGGCAATCATTGCTTCTTCGAGCACTTTTTCGGGAACCTTTGTTTTGGTAAATTCAATTACCAAATCCATCATTTCTTTCATTTTGCTTGCATTTCTTCTCTACCCTATAAACCTCCTCTTCAAATCGGCTAATCTCTCTGTATGAGCTGCCATGTACTCCTCATTTGATCCTTGAAGCTTGGTGAAAGTGGTATTGGGAAGTAGAGCAGGCGCCTTCGAACTTGGGTTTTGCTCGCGACTTGGGATTCCGAAAGAGGTGTGGAGCGGTTGGTGGAGTGGGCGGTTGGACGACCTCTCGAGGAATTTGTACGGGTGCTCTTTTACGCCTTTCCATTAGATAATCAATTCCTCTCGATGGCACTCAATTGCCCTTGAGTGTATCGGAGGATTCGGAAGGAGTGGATATGGCATTAATCACGTTAATCGGAGTTTCGGAGATTCACTCCAATCTTCGTAGCTTTGATCGGCAAGCTCCTCTATAATATCCCATGATTTCTCTGCATTAAAGTCATTGAGTCTTCCACCGTGCTCGATCAATGGATCGTCAAGTGATGAAATCGGTATGATCATAGAAGATTTGTATTTGAAGCCAAAGATCAATGCCATGGTGTGGAAGTCTCACGGAGTAGTTCCTTAAATCGAGTCCATGCTTTGTAAAGAGACTCACCTTGAGCTCTTTGGAATGTCAAGATGTCTCACCTAAGCTTTGTGGTTCTCCACGGTGGGAAAAATTGAGCAAGGAAGCGAGAGGTAAGATCATCCCAACTTGAGATGGAGCCGGGGAAGTCGCTCAAGCCAATTACTAGCTTGGTCTCGTAAAGAATTGGAAGAGGCAGGCGTGGTCTCCCGAGTAGTAGCATCCGGTCGATGGAATCGGCGATTTTGAGGAAATCCTCGGATCTTGATTTGGATCTTCGGAGCGAAGTCCATGGAATTCACATCCGTTTTGCACCAACCGGATGGTGTCGGATCGCAGGTCGTAGTTTGGGCTTGGTCGGGAAGCTCAATGGTGTTCCTATAGCCTAAGTGGCTTGGTCTCGAATACTCACCAAGAGTACGGGCTCTTGGTGGGTCAATTGGTGGTGGGTTGATGAATGGTGGGTGGTTATCACCTTCCATGATGAAAAGTGATGGGTCACGAACAAAAGTCACGAAGAAGGGGATAGACTAAGAGAAAGCTAAAAAGGAAAAAGTTTACTTGATAGGAATCAAGCAAAGAACCTAAGCGAGGTGGACTACTAACTAGCTATTCTATTCCCGCGGTGCGCCAAAACTTGATAACGCTACACGCGTCGTTCGGGGTCAAGGAAACTTCCTTTTCTTGAGCAAGTTTTATAACACCCTAAGCGATGAACCTAATCGTTGTAGTGTAGTAATTAGGGTAAGCCACGGTATTGATATCGTTCTCTAGGGGAATAGGAATGCTAGTAAGGAGTTACTACGCTAAGGTTAAGGTTGAGGAAGATTATTTTGTATCCTTTTATGTTTTATGAAAATGGAAAGGTATGAATCTCGGGTAATGGATTTGGGGGGGTTGGTATTTCTACCGATTACTCTACTATTATCTAATTATCTAAACTAAGGTTGTGGGAGTCTATGTTTAATTAATGTGTGCTCGTATGATAGTTTAAAGATGTGTTTACTTAGGTTGTATTACTCCTTAATTATCTCCTATTGATGGTTGAGTTATCACGTCCTTATTCCTAGTTAGTTGTGTGTCTAAAGTTGTAGGGTATCGTTTCTCCCTAACTCTTTGAACTTACCAAAGGGTCTCGCCTACAAACCCACTAGGGATGATAAACTCCTACTCTAAGGCGCTCTTTGGATGGTTTAGCCTACAACTACTCGGTAATTATATTCTAAGGTTCACAAAGATGAATCAAGCATTAAGTACACAACGAATGACCTATCGCATTACTAGATCATTAATCAACTAAGATAAGAAACAACCAATCAATATTCAATAGTTAAGTTTCATACTTCCTAAGCAAACACACAAATAAATTAGCGGACATGGAGAACATGCAAGCATACACAAAATAATCAAAGACATAATTGAATTAATGAAGTAAAGATTTATCTTGATGTAAGATAGGGTTTAAAACCCTAAAATCTTGTACAAGACACCTTAGGTTCGGTTTAGGTTTTACTCCAAAGACTCTCTACACAAGACCTAAAAATTCGGATTCTATATATAAGATTACATATGCGACGGCGTCACCTTATGTTTTGTGACGCCGTCGTCGTACCATCGTAGGGTTTCGTCTTGGCCACGTTAACCTTGCGACGGCGTCACCTTATGTCCGTGGCGCCGTCTCTTGACCGGCGTCGTCTGGATTGCATCTAGGCCGTCGAGTAGCGACGGCCTACTCTTTCACAACTAGACGTCGTCACTTGAAAATACGAGTTTTGGGTTCGGACCGTCACAACAATTTTGGGACGGCGTCGCCATTAGCATCGACGCCGTCGCCTTCTAATTTCAAAGAATCGTGAGTGTCTCGATTTTGACTTTGGCCATTTTCTTCATATATTCGCTCCTTTTCGTCCAAATAAGTGCCATTCCAAGATTTTGCCTTCAAGAGACCTAAAAGTGAAAAGGAATGATATTAAGCAATAACGGATACAAAAGTGATCAAATAAGGACTAAAACGACCCTCAAAATGGTACCTTTTAAAACCTTATCACCCATTGCAACCCATACTCATTTTAACACATATTACCCATTATAGCCTAATATGACCCATTACAACTATTGCAACCCATCACGACTACTTAGGACTGTTATGACCCATAACAACCCAATATGACCCATAAAACCCAATATGACCCATTAATACCGTTCTGAACCCATTTGTATATTTTGTGTCTTATTACGACCAAATATGACTTATTACGATCGAATATGACCCACTAAAACCCAATATTACCCATTTTATCAAAATACGATATATTTTAACTAAAAAGAAACTACATACCTCACATTAAAGGCCATACCCAAACGATACTTGTCTTGCTCATTTGTACTGTCAAGGCCAAATCAAGAATAATAAGGAATGCATATTAGTAATCGAAATAATAATAAATACTACGTATATATTATAAATCAGATGACAAGAACAATAAATAATAGTTATTACATATTAGTCGTCGGATGAATAATGCTCATCTGAAGAATAATCAACTAAATCAAGTTCTTCATCAACATCCTCATTCGAGTCATCATCTCTATCTATAAATTCTTGTTCATCGCCACTAATTGGTAAATGAGTATTGTCAATGTGATCATTCTGAATTTCTTCAATTTTTCCTTGGGTGACAAGACAAACTGGTTCACTATCATCATTCATGCTCGTGTCAAGTGTACAGAATAACCTTTCACTCTCTTGAAAGAATTCATCCTCCTCCAAATTATCATCATCATCATCTAGTAAAACAGGTTGTGCTACTTCGTAATTGCTCCTTGGCTTAGTCTTCACAACAGCCCAGTAGCCCACCAATCTTTCATATCCTTAGTCATTGAAGGATATGGTACTTAATAAACTTGCTCTACCTGTGATGCTAGGACAAATGGGTCGTCAATGCATCCTTTGGATTTGTGTTTGATATCAACCAAATTATGTTTACGATCCACTTTTACCCCTTGAAAAGGGTCAAACCAAGCACATTTAAACAATACAGCAATGCAACGACCATCTTTAGAGTGGTATTCGATTTCCAAGACCTCTTCTAACGATCCATAATAATCAGTCTCGGAGACGGAAGAATAAGACCCTCTTACGCATGCACCACTATTGTGTGTAACCCGCCCTATACCATGTCGTTTAGTATGGAACTTGTAACCATTGACAAAAAATCCTTCGTGTAATTTAACATTGCGAAATGGTCCTCGTGCTAGACCTTTCAAATGTTCACAACTACCATCTAAGCTTTCAAAAACCTACATTAATAACAAAATTAATATTGTCAACTAAAAATGTTTAAAACTTGTAGGTAATATAGTATTTAATATTAATATTTGTGCTTACATGCTCCTTGAAAAAGTGATGCTACATCAATAGAACAATCTCTTTCTCTAATCCAATTATCAAACAAGCTAACAAATAGAACTTTAAACTGTTATAATTATAACTTAGATATATGTGACACTAATAATAGTTTTATGAATGGTTGAACCTCTTGACAGTTAAGCAATACATAGGTATGAGCCTTGTGCCTCTCTGAAGGTGTTAAAGAATACTTCTTCCTTTCTTGTTAAATAGTCTACGAGATGGAACTTTAAATATGCTTAATTTTGAGTTTGTACTCGAAGAACTAGAAATATCAGGGGCATAATTCCGAGGGTCGCGATTCAGTCGTGTTTCTATTGTCGGATCAAGATACAATGAGCATTGGGTGGATAGCTCATGTACGAGATAAGACTCAGAAATAGACCCCTCAACCTTTGATTTGTTTCGGACCGTTCTTTTCAATGAACCTAATTTCCTAAAAAGTTATCGGAATATAAAAATATTAGTAAATAGATAATAACAACAAAAGGATATTATAATCTAGAAAATATGGTACACTTACCTTTCATAGATATACATCTATCTATATTGCACAGGACCCCCGAGAATAGCTTCATTCGCCAAATGTATTACAAGGTGCTCCATTGAGTCAAAGAATCCAGGTGGAAAGACTTTCTCAAACTTGCAAATGGTAACAATTATACTTTATCACAGCTTCTCTAAGTCTTGTAAATGTAACACCTTTGAGCATATTGCACGAAAGAATGTGCACAACTCTGTTATCGCATCCCATATTGCATTTGGTATAAACCCTTTTAAGGCAATAGGAAGCAAGCGTTGCATGAACACATGACATTCATATCAGCGGGTAGCCTGAGTTTCTTTAGAGTCTTCTTTGTCTCGTAGAAGTTTGCAACTAGTTTATTATCAGCGGGTAGCCAACTTTTGATAAAGGGGACTAGTTTATCAAAGGTCGATTCAGGAACATTACATTCCGACTTCCAAATCAACAAGGATGTGGCAGCTTGTAATTTTGACCAATTTTGACAACCCTCATATAAAGGCTCATTATCAGCTTCCAACATGTCATAGAACTCTTGTGCAGATTTACTCGGATTTTGTTGTTCGAAGACATTTGAAGCATTAATTGATGGAAACGATGCATAAATGTTATCCAACACCATTTGTCTGCAACCAAAATTGGGGTTATCATCTCTACTTGGATTAAAACATTGCCCAGTGTCTTCAAGGTTGTCTTTTGTGTCACCATGTGACAACAAAATTTTATAATCAGCTACAAAGCCATTCGTACACACATGATACTTAACTTCCTCTCTTGTCAAGTACGGTTTTAATTTTCATTTCGAACAAGGACATCTAATCCGAAGAATTTGTTTACCATCCACGGTTCTCTTCCTAACATTTCGTGTTTGAGAAAAGGCGAAGTCTAAAAATTCTGTGTCTACTAAGTTGCACCAATCAAGATCTAATAAACCTTGACTGTTTGTCATTTGGTACATCCATCTTCTGTTAAATTTGCTTGACATACTAGACAACTACAACATAATAAAAAAGATATTGTAAGTAAAAACAAACGATCCACACAACTACAACATAATAAACCATTAAACCTTGACCGCTTAATTTTTCATCACTCCAAAACAACTATGTCAAAACAATAAATAATAGTCAAATAAACAATAGTCAAATTTATTACATGTGTTAATTTGTACCAGTTGAAAGAAACAAGAAAAAAAACATATATAACAACTATCACTCTTAGTTCGTAAATATGCAAGAAATAACAAGAAAAAAATATAAAAAAGTCAAATATATTACCCCTAATTATGAAGTAACCATCTATTGTTTTATAAATTACACATCTAAAAGTTAGGTCAAAATTGGGTATAAACATATCAAAATTGTTCCAAAAGATATAAAGATTAGTAAAGATAGAGCACACACTAACCTTGATAATAATTTGAATGGAGTTGATTGAGAGCTGGAGGTCGGATTTTGTGGCAATGAAAAAGTGAGGTGGGCTTTGGGGGGAAAGGAGAAGAGGAGTTGAAAATTTTGGGGAAAATGAAAAAGAATTGACTAATTTTGGGGGGAATGAAATATTGAGAGTGGGTTTTTGGGGGGAAAGGGAATTTAGGGATGAAAAATTATATGTTAAGTTATATTAAAATGTTATATTAGATAAGTTACTAGGAAATCCATGTGTGATAGTTAAAATTTACCTAGAGATTTCCTAGTTTTTATTATTCATAAGAAATTCCTAAGAAATCCCAAGGAAATTCCGACGGATTAGCTAGCGCGAATATTTTGTCGCTAATTGGTAGGAAATCACTAAAAAAAACGTCACTAATAACCTTGCACATAATTCGTATGGAATTTGTAGGAATTCCCTAGGTAATTTCCTACGAAAGATTTCCCGAGGAAAATTTGTTGGTGTTGCCTCTTTTTCTAGTAGTGGAAAAACCTTAAAAAGTTTCCTTAATGGAACAGGGGTGTCTATATGGGATCAATGAATATTTTATCTATTAACATTAGAGGCACCATGAAACGTTATAAACGTAATTGGGTCAAAGAGTTGTGTTATAAAAATAATGTTCATTTCCTTGGAATTCAAGAATCAAAATTGACGCGTCTTGAGTTGTTTCGGCTTAAGAGTATGTTGGGGAATTATTCGTTTTGATTACGCCTATGGCTATAGGAAGGTCGGGAGGGATTATCTCCATTTGGGATCTGGCTATGTTTATTAAGACTAGTATTTGGTGCGATGATCACTACGTTATTGTGCAAGGTAAATGGACAAACTCTGATGATATGTATTTTATGATCAATATATATATGGCCCTCATGACACTCACACTAAGGCAACTTTATGGAATTCATTACGTACGTTCATTCAGACTCATAAAGGTAAGTTTATGCTATTTGGAGATCTTAAGAAGGTGAGAGATGACTCTGAGCGTTATGGCTCTACCTTTTCCCGATCAGAAGCAGACTGTTTTAATTCCTTTATTGAAGTGACGTATCTAGTTGAAATGCCAATGGGTGGAAGGAGATTTACTTGGATGAATAAGTCAAGAACAAAAATGAGTAAACTTGATCGTTTAATATTGTCAAAGTCTATTCTAAATGAAACTCAAGATTTGAAGGCTGCGGTGTTGGAAAGAGGCAAGTCTGATCATAACCCTATTTTCCTACATATTGAAAAATCAGACTATGGTCCATACCCGTTTAAGTTCTTTCATTTGTGGTTGAAGCGGCCTGATTTTGACCCTCTGATTAAAAAAGTCATAAAAGATTCATCAACAATTACAACAACCCCGGGATCAAGACTCAAAAGTAGACTAAAGATACTCAAAGAAAAGATTAAAGAATGGCACCATTCCACCAAACACATAAAATAATCTCAATACCTAGCTCGCAGAAACTGGTGCGAGTGTCCTTCTGTGCTACTCATTAATAACTAATCTGGGTTAAATAACATAATTTGATGATGTTAGAGCCCCCTTCAATAATAGGTCCGTATAAACGAAATTGGCCAAAAATTGGATATGAACATAGTGTCAAATTCGGATCGAGAAGAAAGGATAAATCTGATACAAGAATGAGGAGTTGGATCATATAGCTTGTTTGGACCTTGATCAAAAGGCTCATGCTCAGTGGGATGCGGAAGGTGACGAAAACACGAATTTTTTTCATGGATTGATTAATCAACGAAGACGAAAACAATTGGTGAAAGGAAATTATGGTTGACGGATTATGGTACTCAAATTCTTCTCATGTGAAACAATATTTCTTTAATTTCTATACAGAAAAGTTTCAAGATTAGGTTTCTAACGTAAATTTCACTGATATTCCTCAAATCGTGCGTCTTACTGATAATGATCGTCTCCATTTAGACAAAGATGCATCATTGGAGGAAATTAAGAATGCGGTATGGGATTGTGGTAGTAGTAAAGCTCCAGGGCCAGATGGATTCTCGTTTCTGTTTCTGAAGTCGTATTGGGATGTTTTGAAAGTTGATGTAGAGGAGTTTGTGTCAACCTTTCTTGCTTCAGGCCAAATTCCGGTGGGAGCTAATTCGACTATCATCACTTTTATCCCCAAGGTTCATAATCCTCTCCTCATTAATGATTATCGGCCTATATCCTTGATTGGCTTACAATACAAAATATTAGCTAAACTTCTTGCTAATCGTCCAGCGGGATCTATAGATAAAGTTGTAAGTCATGAACGGTCGGCGTTTATCTCCGGATGCCAAATTCTTAATGGTCCCCTTATGTTAAGTGAGCTAATTGATTGGTATAAAAAGAAAAATAAGAAGCTGATGATCTTTAAGGTGGACTTTGAGAAAGCATATGATTCTGTAAGTTGGACGTATCTTGATTATGTTTTACTACATTTTGGTTTTAGTGAAAAATGGAGAGGATGGATTCGGGCATGCTTACATTCGGCCAGGACTTCTATTCTTGTAAATGGTAGTTCGACCAAAGAGTTCTCGATTAAGCGTGGTTTGAGACAAGGTGACACATTATCGCCGTTCTTATTTATCCTCGTTATGTAGGGTCTCCATGTAGCTATTAAAGATGCATCCCAATCCTGGTTGATTAAAGGAGTAAGCATGGGGAACTAAAATTTCAAATTTTCTCATTTATTCTAACGTGGTTATGGTCTCGGATTGGAGTACAAATGACATGGATAATATTATTCGAGTCTTACATATTTTCCATCTAGCATCGGGGCTTAAAATCAATATTAATAAGTCTTATGTGTACGGTGCCAGGGTTTTCACGGAAGAAATTGAAACTATGGCTAGTTTGGCGGGATGCTCTCTGGGTGTTTTACCGTTTGATTACTTAGGTCTTCCAATTGGTGTGTATATGAATAAGGTTTCGAGATGGAAAATTTTGGTTGATCGGTTCAAAGCTAAACTCTCATCATGGAAATCTAATCTTTTATCGATTGGTGGTCGTCCAACGTTACTCAAAACGGTGTTGGGTAGTCTCGATATATATTACATGTCTATTTTTAAAGTTCCAGCGACAATTAATAAACTTTTAGAGAGTATTAGAGCTACATTTTTTTGGGGTGGTGATAATTTAAAAAAAAAAGGTGGCTTGGATAAAATGGGACCTCGTATTCGCATCCAAGGCTCATGGTGGTTTAGGTGTGGGTAGTTTAAAGTCGTTCAATTTACCTCTTCTTCAAAAGTGGCGTTGGAGATTCTTGACTCAACCAAATGCCTTATGGGTGTCTCTAGTTAAAGCTATACATCGAGAAGACGGGGGATTAGACTCCGCTTATTGTGCTACGCAAGGTACATGGGCTAATGTGGTTGTTTCGTTTCATGATTTACGTAAGTGATATTATTCAAAAGAGCACCATTCGGATAAAAGTAGGTTGTGGATCACAAGTTAGATTTTGGAAAGATGTTTGGATTGGAGACAATGCTTTGAATCATCGGTACAACAAATTATTAGGTTAGCGTTAATGAAGATTGTTATGCTAGGTAAAGATGTTTTTTCTATTGGAGAAACACGTAAACATATTGACAAGTGTATTCTTCCTATTATGGATTCAAGCACAAGATGGAACAAGTTTCTTCCAAGGAAGATTAATGTTTTTATGTGGAGACTATCTTTGGACCGCCTTCCTCACCGTTTCACTTTATCCATACGTGGTTTTGATATTGATTCAATTTTATGTCCGTGTGTATAGAGATGGCGAAACTAAAGACCATATATGTTTTCTCTACATGCGAGCTTCTTTGGCGATGTATGGAGGTTAGTTCGATTACAGTGCGATATTTCTAATTCTAATCGAGTTCCATTGCGAATGGTTAGCGTGGATCGATGGTTTAGCGGAGCCTCTGTTAAAAGGAGGCGGATATACGTGATAGTTGCGACTACATCGTGGTATATTTGGAAGTTTCAAATAATGTCATTTTAACTCTCGGTCTATCGGGATAAGTGACATTTTTTATTACATACAATTGTATTCTTTTTCTTGGTTAAAATTTAGAGGGGCCAAAATGTTAAATTGGCAAGATTGGTTACAAACTCCTTTGTAATTTTCTTCTAGTTTCTTGCTAGAAGTTGTGTTTTATATATTTCTTTTGTTGCAGTTCAAAAATAATAATTGAGTGTCAAGGTTAACTGGGACTGTTTTAGCCTTTAGGTTACAATTAGTGATAAATTTTGCATAAAATTACTTTATCGGTGTAAACTTTCTTTTTATTATTCGTAAAATAGTTAAGTATATATTAATCATCGAAAAATATAAGTTTGTAACAAGTCAATCATCTTTAGCTAAGGACATTCCCATAACACCATTATGGTCAACAACTCAATTTTCAAAACCATACTGATATGACCCAGCGAAGAAAAAAAAGTATCGTGATTAAACCCGTAAAACCCGACAAACCACATTGACCAATTATGTAATTAACACTAAAATTAAGAAGGATTGTGCTGGACTCATACTTTAGGCTTTGAACTAGCTACCCAAGTTGCTCTCCAGATGCAGAATACCTCAGCACTTTTAATCTAAATTGCTAAGTTGTCTATATTGCTACCCAAGTGGTGTCTATATTGCTAAGTTGTGGTGGTAAATGGTGGTCATTGCGTGGTCCAAAGCGGTGGTGTCGAAATTCGATGTCACACCCCAAATTACTGTTTTGCGGCGAATGGAATTCACGGGGTTGTTGTCATAGCATCACTATCACGATTATATTGAGCGACCTAAAGTGTCGTTTTGAAAACACATCGTTTGATATAATAAAACATTCGAGTTTACAAAATATAGGTCCCAAAAGGTAATCAACATTTGCGGAAATGAGTTTGTTACAATCAAGCGATGTTTTAAAGTGCATAAAATCCTCGTGAGAGCGTCGTCACCGCGACTCTATGATAAGTCCTTATGTATGCCATGATGTATATGCTTTAGATACACGAAAATACATTGCTAAAAGTGTCAACATAAAGGTTGAGTGAATTCATAGAGTTTATGTAAATGTTTTATACGACTACCACAAGTATAGGCCATGTATGACAAATATGTCACATAAAATGTTACAATTGCTATAAGCACATGAGACCCGAAGCTAGGCTGTTCACGATGTTAGCCCCAGCAGTGTTTTGCCAAACAACTCAATGATGATAAAATGAAATGCATCCGTTGACGAGTTGGGACCACCAACACCGATGGAGGAGTCACCTCAATAGATCTATCCACTCACCTCGCTTCTTCCGAAATTAACGGTTCATGATTATGAAATGGGACATTCAATTGGCAATGAGGTAACTTAAGCAATGTAATGAATTTGAATATACTTGGGCTCGTAATAAAAATGATGTGCAATGTATTCTCCCGTAGGTTTGAAATAATGTATAAACTTGAATAAAACGGGGCTATGAAAACTCACTTGGACAATGATGCGATGGCAAAAGTGAGTACACTGAAATGAAGCGCAAATCTCTAACCGTGACCTATTATGAATGATATGATCTATAATAAGTTATGATGTAATGTTATGCATGCATTTCGTATGATATCTATACCACTTGTGAATTTCGAAAATAATGTTTATCGTCGAAAAATACATTTTTGACGTCTCGTTAAGTTAATAAACACTTTTCATGTAAATACGTTGAAACGGTATTCCACGATCCTCGTTTGGTATTTTATTGGTAAATATAATGTTTTAAATCGTAAAATGACACTTTTCATACTTTGAAAATATGCCGAATGGCCTCGTAAAACTAGTCGTGAAATATTATGCGTTAAGGGTTAGTGATGAAACTCGGCGTTTTGAAAACCTTGCAACAATGTCTAGAAATCGTATCATTTAACTTTTGACCATACGGGTCTCGATCAATGAGAAAATGGCTCTCAAGATGACGTATTACAAAAAAGCTGTTTTAGACTTGGCATTATTTTGCTATTAGAAGTTTGTCAAAATAAATAGAGTTTCGTCGGGTTTCAAGCGTGTATATATTGGTGGTTATAAGCTTGTTTTCTCGTTCTTTATATCCACGGTTTCGTATTAACATAAACTAATATATTTTGATAAATTGACTCATTTAGATAACGCTTGAGACTCATTTTGACCCGTAAAATCTGGACAACATCTTTGAATTTTCGGAAAAATAGTTTTCGTCGTTAAACTTGAAAATAGCATAACTTCTTCGTTATAACTCCGTTTTAACCCGTTCAAGGGATCACGTTTCGTTTTAAAGTATATTTTCTGAATATCTAGCCCAAAATATTTTACAAACTGTGAAATTTCCAGACTTAGCAAAATTGATCGACCCTTATTTATAGTTGTCGAAATTGATTTTTCTCGTAATACTTATTCTAACCACTTCAAATCAACGCCAAAGCTATTCTAAACCTACCATACACCTTCTTAGGGTGTCATGGGTTCCTAGACATCATAAAAAATGATATGTTTCAAGGGATAAATATAGGATGATATATATTCATTATAAGTACTTAAAAACAAATAAAGTGGTATAGATACTCATATAACTTGTATGTTTTCTTCAAGCATGATAAAATGACCAAAGTATGAATATGGAAAAATAAAAATGATCATGAAATGCTTACTAGTATAGTGATGAGGTTTAAAGAACAAGGTTTTTCCTAATTACCCTAGGTTTTTATTTCAAAACCTTGATTAAGAGCATGCTAGTATTGATAATTAAGCTTGATCTTGCAAAAATTCTTGAGTTTCTTCTTGTTCTTCCGATGTCCGGTTTTTAGAGGATGGAAATGAGAGAATATATTGATTTTTCACCTTATGTATGTATATGTATGTGTTAGATATTAGTATATAATTAATACCAATACATGTGTTTAGATATTAGTATATAATTAATACCAATACATGTGTTATGTCTAGTGTAAATTAGCTAGTAGATATTTTGTCCAAGTTTTGTGTTGAGTCATCCCATTTGGTCGACAAGTAGAAAATGAATGAAAGAGTAGTGCATTTTGTTGTATTATTATAAGATAGTGTAAGTAGTATGGATAAGTTGTTTGTATAATTAAGTATTTAGGGTAGCGTTAGCTAGAAATAAATTTTAACGGGACAAAATAAAATATATCGATGTCATAAAAATTATAAAAATATATTTCTTACAAAAATTTAGTGAAATAATAATTATCGAGTAGTATTTACGAAAACCGTCGTAAATATATAAATATAACAATTTATATACAAAATAAATTTAAAACACCGGGTAAACTAATAATATTATTTTTATAATCTTAATATGAGTATAAAAATATATCTGGACAATTTTTAGAAGTGTCGGATCAAATGTTCAAAATAAATGATTACGCGATAGCGTTTATTTAATAGGAAAATAAACGTTTAATGAAATATGCAAAACCATGCATGAATTAATATGATGATGATGTTGCTAATGATATGTTGACTAAATCTAGTCTATATGAAATGTCATCGATGATTGGTCATGAATTGCGCACTAAACCATTAAGGTTCTGAATTTGATACTTGTAAATCTAGTTTACGAAAAATGATGAATAGTGAAGCATGAGCGGTGATTTTCTCCGGAATGAATAGTGTTTTGTGAATAGTAAAATTTTGAAATAACCTTTCAAAATATCAAATCGACTTCAACGATGAATAGTAAAATGATGAATAGTAACCGATGAATAGTAAATTCGAGATAAATAGTAAAATTTTCAAAGTTTGTAAAATGACACGAAATTACGAGTTGTCACATTCGCCCACCTTGGTCGGTCAATGTTTTCTCAATCGAATTCGGTCCACTTGAATTCAGGTCCATGTTGGGTTATCGACGGTGTTATTGGTGAACGGTATTCCACGATCCTCGTTTGGTGTTTTATTGGTAAATATAATGTTTTCATCATAAAATGACACTTTTCATACTTTGAAAATATGCCCGAATGGCCTCATAAAACTAGTCGTGAAATATTTTACGTTAAGGGTTAGTGATGAAACTCTGCATTTTGAAAACCTTGCAACAATGTCTAGAAATCGTATCATTTAACTTTTGACCATACGGGTCTCGATCAATGAGAAAAATGGCTCTCAAGATGACGTATTACAAAAAACTGTTTTAGACTTAGCTTTATTTTGCTATTAGAAGCTGTCAAAATAAATAGATGATGTAGACTAAATAACGAGATAACAAAAATCGGACCTGTTGATTCACACGAATACCAGGAACGATCCTACCAATAATCGTTGATTCACCCGAATGCCGATTATAGGGAATTCTTAGCAAAGCTGCCAAAAATAGACTTTTGGTATTTCATAAACCGATTATTCTACATTACAAAGGAAGTCTTAAATAGGACTACAAAATGTAAACGGGCCCTAGAAGACAAACGGGCTGAAAGTTATTACATAAACAAAGTCCAAAAAAACCCGAAAAAACACTAAAATGCAAATAACTCATAAAATAGAGTGTTTCGGGGCTCGTCGTTCCAAGCTTAGATTTGACTGGTAATTCGCCTAAAACGGAGCCCCGTAGCCCAAGTTATGCCCATTTTAGTGAGGCCCCTTTTGTCACACGATCTTGGGCCTCCAGAAACATCATGGCCTGTTCATCAACACTTGGGCCCACATCATTCCCCCTGGGTAGACAAAATTCGTCCTCGAATTCACAGCAAGATCATCATCAGAAGAATCACCATAGTAAGGCAACAAGTGTTTCACATTAAACACATCTGAACATCGTATATGGCTCGGTAATTTCAAACGGTAAGCATTGGAGTTAATTTTGTCAACAATTTCCAATGGGCCAATTTTCTTAGCGGACAATTTATTATACTCACCAACCGAGAAACGATCCTTAGTTAAAACAGCCCATACAAAGTCACCTACTTCAAAATCCACATGCCTCCTCTTTTGATCAGCATCTTGCTTGTACTTTAAGTTAGCTCGAACCAAGTTGTCATGAACAGCTTTATGAACTTCATGTAACCCTTCGACAAAATCCTGCACTAAACCCAGTGCTCCGAATAGAACCAGAAATAGGAAGAGACATTAAATCAAGAGGACCACGTGGTTGAGCAGAATAAACCACCTGGAACGGACTAAACCCAGTGCTCCGATTAACAGCATGATTATGAGCAAACTCAGCTTGACATAACTTCTGATCCCATGACTTCACATGATCACCTACTAAGCACCTCAACAGATTTCCAAGAGACCGGTTAACAACTTCAGTCTGCCCATCAGTTTGGGGATGATAAGCACTACTAAAATTGAGTTGAGTATTCACCATCTTCCACAAACTACGCCAAAAATGACTTAGAAACCGAGTGTCACGATCAGAAACAATAGATGAAGGCAAACCATGTAAACGATATACATCGCGAAAGAAAAGTTGGGCCACATTAATCGCATCATTTGTCTTCGCATGCAATAAAGTGTACCATTTTAGAAACGATCAACAACAACAAATATTGAATCATTACCCCTTTGAGTACGAGGTAACCCCAACACAAAATCCATGCTGATATCAACCCATGGCTGCAAAGGAACCGGTAAAGGCATATAGAGTCCTGCATTAGTAGCTGTACCCTTTGAAACTTGGCAAATACGACACTGCTTGACATAATGTTCCACTTCTTTCCTCATAGTAGGCCAGAAATAAGAAGCTTGCACCAACTTTAAAGTGCGATCACGACCAACATGTCCCTCGCCATGTAATTCCTTAATAATTTTTAAGCGAAGGCTAGAATTAGGAATACATAGTTGATTCCCTTTGAAAAGAAAACCATCATGTAGAAGGAAATCTGGTTTTTGGCCAGATTGCACACCCTGCATAACAACAGAAAAATATGGGTCAATGGTTAACTGCTCGCGAATGACATCCAGTCCTGGAACATCAACCCTCATAGATACAAGCAAATTACTCCTCCGCTTAAGGCATCGGCGACCCGATTCCTAACACCGGTCTTGTGTTTGACCACAAAGTAAAATTTTCAAGAAATGCCAACCAACGCCCATGCTTATGTGACACCTTATCTTGAGTGCGAATATGCCTTAAAGAATCATAATCGATGAACAAAACAAACTCCTTATGAAATGTGATAATGGCGCCAATGCTTTATAGCTTGAACAATAGCATAAAACTCCAAGTCATAAGTAGTGTACCTAGACTTTGGCTCTGTCAATTTCTCACTAAAATAGGCAATGTGTCGACCACCTTGACCGAGAACCCCACCAATTGCAACCTTTGAGGCATCGGTGTAAGCTCAAAAATTAAGAAAAATCGGGCAATACCGAATTGGTGTTGTAGTGAGCTTTTCTTTGATAATCTGGCGAATCGCCTCCTCCGTCCACACAAATGACTTTCCTTCATGCAATCATCAATGGAGCCATGATGGAACTAAAATTTGGGATGAACCGCCTATAAAAAAGCAAGCCCATGAAAACTACGAACTTCGGTGATGGTAGTTGAGTTAGCCACCCTTGAACAAACTTGCTACTTTAGACTCATCCACCATATTCCATCACCGAAATAACATACCCCAAGAATGAACCTTAGGGGTCATGAACACACATTTCTTTGTGGTCGATAGAAACTATCCTTGCAAGTAAAGTCAAGACCGCTTCACATGGATAAGATGCTCTATGATGTAGTACTAAAACAAGATAACACAAATTGATCCTGTTGATTCACACGAATGCCGTGAACAACTCTTCCAATAATCGTTGATTCACCGAATACCGATTACTAGGATAATTCTTAGCAAAAAGTCGCCAAAAATAGACTTTTCATATTTCTTGGGCCGATTATCCCACATTACAAAGGAACTATTAAATAGGACTACAAAATGAAACGGGCCTTAAAAGACAAACGGGCCGAAGTTATTACAAAACAAAGTCCAAAAGACCCAAAAACACTAAAATGCAAATAACTCATAAAATAGAAGGTTTCGGCTCGAAGTTCGGAACCGACGAAGTCGATTTCCATCATGAGATCCTCGTTCCAAGCTTCAATTTGACTGGTAATTCGCCTAAAACGGAGCCCCGTAGCCCAAGTTATGCCCATTTTAGTGAGGCCCCTTTTGTCACACGATCTTGGGCCTCCAGAAACATCATAGCCTGCTCATCAACACTTGGGACCACATCAACTCGCAGTCATTGAACGTTTTTGCAGAAATAGCGTACGACTGCTTGAATGAAGAACGATCGCAACGCCCGGATATAGATGAGATTGTCACCAGACTTGAAAAAGCATTGGAACTTCAATTGGAACATCAAAATGCGGTTAGACATTTTTATTCTCTTCCATCTTTCTAGCATTATAACTACTACTACTCTATATTTGTTTGAGTTTACACCTTCAGTCCATTAGTTTACACTTCATCTAGACCCCATAAATCTGACCTTACTCTGCATGACTTCCCCATATATGCAATGCTAATATAAAGCAAGTTAAGATTTTTTAAGCTGACCAAAGAAACCATATCTGCTAAGTTCTTGTATATATATCCCTCTTTCACTTACATGCATGCATGTAGTAAGGTTAATATGTTTATACTTTATCACATTTGGGTCCGCTTGGTTCAATTAAGGGAATGGGAAAGGGAAATGCAAATGCAAATGCAAAGATTATACTAAGGAATGCAAATGGTAATAAATACCTTAACCCTCAATTTGTAGTGCAATGAGTCATTGCCTAGTTTAGGGTAATGCTCCATTCCTTTACCCTCCACCAAGCATAATTAATGATTGCTTTTTCTATTGCCCACACCCTAAGAGCGGACGGTGTGGCTTCGTTATGTTTCGCCGTCGGCTGAGGTGGCACCTCGCCGTGGCTCGCCGCCACACCGGGGTGCCATTTCGTGGCTCGCCGTGAAACCATATGACAAACTCTTCTTTACTCATGTTTTCAAGCTAAAACAAATAAAACCCACAAATTAAATTATGGAATTTATAGATCTGATTTAGCAAAAACCATTAAACGAGCTTCAAAATGATTAAAATGAAATGGGGTTTTTTATGGGTTACTTTGATTTATAGAAATGAGCGAGATGATGTTTTTTTCTCACACAGTGCGAGTTGAGTGTGTGTGTGTGTAATGGCTTGGCTTGTGATTCATGGCTTTAGTTTTCAATCTTTTTTTCTTTTGTATTTGTATTTATGAGTTCACATTTAGTCTTATTATTATTATTTTGCTAAATAAATGTAACATAGTAAGAACATAATTCAAATAATTAATTTGATGTATTTCTTAAATTGCGTATGTTTTTTTTTACCGTATCTTTATTTTACGTTTCGTATATTTTTAATTATGTTGTATTGTATTTTTATTATTAATGAAATGAATTTTGTTTATTTGGAAAATTGAATAAAAAAAATAAAGTGGTAGTGGTGGAGCCAAAATGAAGAGGTTGATGTTTGTTATGAGTGAGGAGGTGGTTTGTTGTGGTTAGTTGTGGGAAAATGGGATGCTGATGTGGCGCTGAGGTGGCGCGACGACGAAGTTAAGCCTTGTTATGACACCTTCCACTCTAATACCCTCCACCAAGCATGGTCAATGATCAATAAATAAATGATAGCGAGAATTTTATGCCATGATGTATATGCTTTAGATACCTGAAAATACATTGCTAAAAGTGTCAACATAAAGGTTGAGTGAATTCATAGAGTTTATGTAAATGTTTTATACGACTACCACAAGTATAGGCCATGTATGACAAATATATCACATAAAAATGTTACAATTGCTATAAGCACATGAGACCGAAGCTAGACTGTTCCTGATGTTCGCCCCAACAGAGTGTTTTGCCAAACAACTCAATGATGATAAAAATGAAATGCATCCGTTGACGAGTTGGGACCACCAACACTGATGGAGGAGTCACCCTCAATAGATCTATCCACTCACCCTCGCTTCTTCCGAAATTAACGGTTCATGATTATGAAATGGGGACATTCAATTGGCAATGAGGTAACTTAAGCAATGTAATGAATTTGAATATAATTGGGCTCGTAATAAAAATGATGTGCAATGTATTCTCCCCCGTAGGTTTGAAATAATGTATAAACTTGAATAAAACGGGGCTATGAAAACTCACTTGGACAATGATGCGATGGCAAAAGTGAGTACACTGAAATGAAGCGCAAATCTCTAACCGTGACCTATTATGAATGATATGATCTATAATAAATTATGATGTAATGTTATGCATGCATTTCGTATGATATCTATACCACTTGTGAATTTCGAAAATAATGTTTATCGTCGAAAAATACATTTTTGACGTCTCGTTAAGTTAATAAACACTTTTCATGTAAATACGTTGAAACGGTATTCCACGATCCTCGTTTGGTGTTTTATTGGTAAATATAATGTTTTCGTCGTAAAATGACACTTTTCATACTTTGAAAATATGCCCAGAATGGCCTCGTAAAACTAGTCGTGAAATATTGTACGTTAAGGGTTAGTGATGAAACTCGGCGTTTTTGAAAACCTTGCAACAATGTCTAGAAATTGTATCATTTAACTTTTGACCATACGGGTCTCGATCAATGAGAAAAATGGCTCTCAAGATGACGTATTACAAAAAACTGTTTTAGACTTGGCATTATTTTGCTATTAGAAGCTGTCAAAATAAATAGAGTTTCGTCGGGTTTCAAACGTGTATATATTGGTCGTTATAAGCTTGTTTTCTACGTTCTTTATATCCACGGTTTCGTACTAACATATACTAATATATTTTTGATAAATTGACTCATTTAGATAACGCTTGAGACTCATTTTTGACCCGTAAAAATCTGGACAACATGCTGAATTTTCCGGAAAAAATAGTTTTCGTCGTTAAACTTGAAAATAGCATAACTTCTTCGTTATAACTCCGTTTTAACCCGTTCAAGGGATCACGTTTTCGTTTTAAAGTATATTTTCTGAATATCTAGCCCAAAATATTTTACAAACTGTCGAAATTTCCAGACTTAGCAAAATTGATCAGACCCTTATTTATAGTTGTCGAAATTGATTTTCTCGCGTAATACTTATTCTAACCACTTCAAATCAACGCCAAAGCTATTCTAAACCTACCATACACCTTCTTAGGGTGTCATGGGTTCTTAGACATCATAAAAAATGATATGTTTTAAGGGATAAATATAGGATGATATATATTCATTATAAGTACTTAAAAACAAATAAAGTGGTATAGATACTCATATAACTTGTATGTTTTCTTCAAGCATGATAAAATGACCAAAGTATGAATATGGAAAAATAAAAATGATCATGAAATGCTTACTAGTATAGTGATGAGGTTTAAAGAACAAGGTTTTTCGCTAATTACCCTAGGTTTTTATTTCAAAACCTTGATTAAGAGCATGCTAGTATTGATAATTAAGCTTGATCTTGCAAAAATTCTTGAGTTTCTTCTTGTTCTTCCGATGTCCGGTTTTTAGAGGATGGAAATGAGAGAATATATTGATTTTTCACCTTATGTATGTATATGTATGTGTTAGATATTAGTATATAATTAATACCAATACATGTGTTATGTCTAGTGTAAATTAGCTAGTAGATATTTTGTCCAAGTTTTGTGTTGAGTCATCCCATTTGGTCGACAAGTAGAAAATGAATGAAAGAGTAGTGCATTTTGTTGTATTATTATAAGATAGTGTAAGTAGTATGGATAAGTTGTTTGTATAATTAAGTATTTAGGGTAGCGTTAGCTAGAAATAAATTTTAACGGACAAAATAAAATATATCGATGTCATAAAATTATAAAAATATATTTCTTACAAAATTTAGTGAAATAATAATTATCGAGTAGTATTTACGAAAACCGTCAAATATATAAATATAACAATTTATATACAAAATAAATTTAAAACACCGGTAAACTAATAATATTATTTTATAATCTTAATATGAGTATAAAATATATCCGGACAATTTTTAGAAGTGTCGGATCAAATGTTCAAAATAAATGATTACGCGATAGCGTTTATTTAATAGGAAAATAAACGTTTAATGAAATATGCAAAACCATGCATGAATTAATATGATGATGATGTTGCTAATGATATGTAGACTAAATCTAGTCTATATGAAATGTCCTCGATGATTGCTCATGAATTCGCAGCTAAACCATTAAGGTTACGCGAATTTGATACTTGTAAATCTAGTTTACGAAAAATGATGAATAGTGAAGCATGAACAGTGATTTTCTCCGGGAATGAATAGTATTTTGTGAATAGTAAAATTTTGAAATAACCTTTCAAAATATCAAATCGACTTCGAAAACGATGAATAGTAAAATGATGAATAGTAACCGATGAATAGTAAATTCCCGAGATAAATAGTAAAATTTTCAAAGTTTGTAAAATGACCTGAAATTACGAGTTGTCACATTCACCACCCAAAAGGAATTCATCCTGAATTCATCCATGTTGGGTTCTCGGTGTTATTGGTGAAAAGGTAAGGATATTTGAGTCGCTTCGGGTCGTCCAATGTTTTCTGAATCGTACCACGCCTTTCCAAGACGGGACTTTCAACATAGCTTTGTTGCCAACTTGAAATTCTAATGGTTTGCGACTTATGGAACATATTTCCAATATTTTGCGTCGTATATCGACGTAGCTTTTCTATCTACGTGTTGTTGCTTGTAAATGATTCTTGATCTATATGACTTCTTTGTTGTTTCATGAATAAGTTATGGACCAGTGAGTTGGACTTTCCTGAGTTTTGGCCCGTGAATAAGTGATTGACACCTCAACCATAGAGTGCCTCACTTTGTGCAGTCAATATGTTCATGTGATGACTATTGTTGTAAGGGAACTTGTTCGATGAAAAATGATTTGCCTAATCATTTCCAGAATATCACACATGCTTTGAGTATATCTTCTAATATTTGAATTGTTCTCTCGCTCTGATCCTTGAGCTAAGGATAATAGGCGGTACTCATGTCCTAGTAGGTTCCATGGGGATCTTGAAATGATTGTCAGAAGTCTAAGGTGAATCGAATAGCTTATAATAGGTACAACTGAAATTGATACCACGTGTCTCGTGCCAAATTTCAAAATGTTAAGTCTGTCGAAAAGGACCTTATTGAAAAGAATAGATTATGGGTAATAGTTGTGATTCCTCGCGTTTCTAGTTCTAGCGAATGTCATGACTTGAGTCTTCCTTTCCTAAGGTTCTTAGTCTCCATTACTAAAATGTTTATTGTTTGATGGTGACTCTCTTAATTTCTCTTATCGAGATATTTCCACACTCTATGTTGTCAAGTCACAAAACCTTAAATATTTAAGTGATGTGGTGTGGTGATTGATTTCCAAGATTTGTTCCGATTTCACTTGTAGATGGAGAGTCATTGGTTGTCCGATATGTTCAGACCTGTTGCATTTCTTGATATGGATGTGAGGTTATCTGAAATTTCTAGAGAACACAATGCCTTAGAGAAAGTTTATATCGATAACCTTAATTTAACTCAATTTTCCTGTAAGGGAAACTTATTGTAGGGAAGTTCACATATTGTTAAGGCCATGTTTAATGGAATGTTCTGCAGTCTTGGTTAGAAGACTTGGTCTATCTCTATAGTGTTACTTAGTGTGTATTTTCTTCGTACTAAATCTTGTAACTCGGTCTAACTAGTACTTTTGAAATGATATAATTTGGCTTCTAGTCCAAAATAGTGGTTCGGAATGTCTCGCGATGTCTTAAGATTTCTATTGAGTTTTGAATCATCTTACTACATACTTCTAGTCCTTGTTGGTAGTTCTGAAACCCTTTCATTGTTTTCTTGTATCGAGGAATCCTCCTCGTAGATGGTATAAAAAGTTTTTCCTAAAAAAAATCACTGGTAAAAATTTCAACTTATCGGTTGAGTGAGTGATGAATGGCGTAGGTACCTATAGAGTGTTAACAAAAAGAAATGTTTATGAACAATTTATCTGATTACAAAGCTTTGCTTTTGAATGAAGATTGTTTTAGGAGATTTGAAATGATGCTTGTTACTTTCATGACATAATTCTTCCTGAATTATTCGTAGGTGATCAGGCTATGTATAATCGAGGACAAATGATGTGATGCTTGGTTTTGTTGAAATGGTTTTATGTTTCTCCGAAGTTGTAGATGGTATTCAACATTTTATTTTGTAAAATAATGGCTCAAACAATTTTCCAGAGTAACATGGAAATCGTTTCGCATAATGGTAGTAAATAGTTGATAAAATGACTGAAAATCAATTTATAGGGTGGTAACAAAACAACTTGTTTTAGAACTTTGTGAAACCATTTTCCTAAGATAGTAGTAAAATAGCTTGAAATAGAATTATGTGAAATAATTTTATAAAGTGATAACAAAATAACATGAAATAAGATTTGTTGGATGGTTGTGATTATCGTGAAGTTAATAAGGGATAAAGATTACATTAGATAGAAAGGTACTTATTATCTGTTCCTGTTGATGGTCTAATCATGTCTCAAGTGTAGGAGCAATAGGTCGTCTAGCGAAGAATGACTTTAAAATTCTCACACTCCTCAAACCTATAAGATGGTATAGTGTCTATAGTCTTAGTGATAGATGGAATGATGTGTCAAATCATGCACGCTTCCCAAGCTGCAAGTCAGATGTATGAGTAGTATCTATGGAATGTGATGGCACGGATGGTGCTCTAAATGATGTTGATGAGAATCCTAGTGGTAAGTTAGGAAAATAGGTCCATTAGGACTAAACCTATAAGTTCTACCAAATGGTATAATCATCCCGGCAGAATGATTAAAATCGTCCCGATCCTACGGTGAATCAATAATGATCGTGATGGTGTAGGTGCAACCGCCTCCTCAAAGGGTTCGGCCTCATCATCCGATGTTATCGGTGTTATGTCAAGCGATGTAAAAATTGTGATAGGAATGACAGGCATTCTCCACGTTGGAGTCGATGTGAGTATGATGGGATGGGTATTTGAAGGCATCTATGTGACAATCGATTTTGAAATGAAAGTAAATAACTCGCAAAATGTGTGTATGAAATCGCATGTATAGTAACTATGCACTTATGATGAAATGATGAGATGCTATGATGATGTAGTTATAGTCTAGGGTCAATGATACAACCTAGTTCTCTATAACAAGCTCGATACCAATCATCACACCCCAAATTACATTTTTGCAATGAATGGAATTCTCGGGGTTGATCATCATAGCATCACAATCACAGTTATATTGAACGACCTAATGTGTCGTTTTGAAAACACATCGTTTGATATAATAAAACATTCAGAGTTTACAAAATATAGGTCCCAAAAAGGTAATCAACATTTGAGGAAATAAGTTTGTTACAATCCAAACGATGTTTTAAAGTGCATAAAATCCCTGTGAGACGCGTCGTCACCGCGACTCTATGATAAGTCCTTATGTATGCCATGATGTATATGCCTTAGATACCTGAAAATACATTGCTAAAAGTGTCAACACAAAGGTTGAGTGAATTCATAGAGTTTATGTAAATGTTTTATACGACTACCACAAGTATAGGCCATGTATGACAAATATGTCATATAAAAATGTTACAATTGCTATAAGCACATGAGACCGAAGCTAGACTGTTCCTGATGTTCGCCCCAACAGAGTGTTTTGCCAAACAACTTAATGATGATAAAAATGAAATGCATCCGTTGACCAGTTGGGACCACCAACACGAATGGAGGAGTCACCCTCAATAGATCTATCCACTCACCCTCGCTTCTTCCGAAATTAACGGTTCATGATTATGAAATGGGGACATTCAATTGGCAATGAGGTAACTTAAGCAATGTAATGAATTTGAATATACTTGGGCTCGTAATAAAAATGATGTGCAATGTATTCTCCCCCGTAGGTTTGAAATAATGTATAAACTTGAATAAAACGGGGCTATGAAAACTCACTTGGACAATTATGCGATGGCAAAAGTGAGTACACTGAAATGAAGCGCAAATCTCGAACCGTGACCTATTATGAATGATATGATCTATAATAAGTTATGATGTAATGTTATGCATACAATTCATATGATATCTATACCACTTGTGAATTTTGAAAATAATGTTTATCGTCGAAAAATACATTTTTGACGTCTCGTTAAGTTAATAAACACTTTTCATGTAAATACGTTGAAACGGTATTCCACGATCCTCGTTTGGTGTTTTATTGGTAAATATAATGTTTTCATCATAAAATGACACTTTTCATACTTTGAAAATATGCCCAGAATGGCCTCGTAAAACTAGTCGTGAAATATTTTACGTTAAGGGTTAGTGATGAAACTCGGCATTTTTGAAAACCTTGCAACAATGTCTAGAAATCGTATCATTTAACTTTTGACCATACGGGTCTCGATCAATGAGAAAAATGGCTCTCAAGATGACGTATTACAAAAAACTGTTTTAGACTTAGCTTTATTTTGCTATTAGAAGCTGTCAAAATAAATAGATGATGTAGACTAAATAACGAGATAACAAAAATCGGACCTGTTGATTCACACGAATACCAGAACGATCCTACCAATAATCGTTGATTCACCGAATGCCGATTATAGGAATTCTTAGCAAAGTCGCCAAAATAGACTTTTGGTATTTCATAAAACCGATTATTCCACATTACAAAGGAAGTCTTAAATAGGACTACAAAATGAAACGGGCCCTAGAAGACAAACGGGCTGAAAGTTATTACATAAACAAAGTCCAAAAACCGAAAAACACTAAAATGCAAATAACTCACAAATAGAGTGTTTGGGCCTGCTGCTCCAAGCTTAGATTTGACTGCAATTAGCCTAAACGGAGCCCGTGAGCCCAAGTTATGCCCATTTTAGTGAGGCCCCTTTGTCACACGATCTTGGGCCTCCGAAACATCATGGCCTGCTCATCAACACTTGGGCCCACATCAATAGAGTTTCGTAGGGTTTCAAACGTGTATATATTGGTCGTTATAAGCTTGTTTTCTCGTTCTTTATATCCACGGTTTCGTAGACAACATATACTAATATATTTTTGATAAATTGACTCATTTAGATAACGCTTGAGACTCATTTTGACCCGTAAAATCTGGACAACATGCTGAATTTTCCGGAAAAATAGTTTTCGTCGTTAAACTTGAAAATAGCATAACTTCTTCGTTATAACTCCGTTTTAACCCGTTCAAGCGACCACGTTTTCGTTTTAAAGTATATTTTATGAATATCTAGCCCAAAATATTTTACAAACTGTTGAAATTTCCAGACTTAGCAAAATTGATCAGACCCTTATTTATAGTTGTCGAAATTGATTTTTCTCGCGTAATACTTATTCTAACCACTTCAAATCAACGCCAAAGCTATTCTAAACCTACCATACACCTTCTTAGAGTGTCATGGGTTCCTAGACATCATCAAAAATGATATGTTTCAAGGGATAAATATAGGATGATATATATTCATTATAAGTACTTAAAAACAAATAAAGTGGTATAGATACTCATATAACTTGCATGTTTTCTTCAAGCATGATAAAATGACCAAAGTATGAATATGGAAAAATAAAAATGATCATGAAATGCTTACTAGTTTAGTGATGAGGTTTAAAGAACAAGGTTTTTCCTAATTACCCTAGGTTTTTATTTCAAAACCTTGATTAAGAGCATGCTAGTGTTGATAATTAAGCTTGATCTTGCAAAAATTCTTGAGTTTCTTCTTGTTCTTCCGATGTCCGGTTTTTAGAGGATGGAAATGAGAGAATATATTGATTTTTCACCTTATGTATGTATATGTATGTGTTAGATATTAGTATATAATTAATACCAATACATGTGTTATGTCTAGTGTAAATTAGCTAGTAGATATTTTGTCCAAGTTTTGTGTTGCGTCATCCCATTTGGTCAACAAGTAGAAAATGAATGAAAGAGTAGTGCATTTTGTTGTATTATTGTAAGATAGTGTAAGTAATATGGATAAGTTGTTTGTATAATTAAGTATTTAGGGTAGCGTTAGCTAGAAATAAATTTTAACGGGACAAAATAAAATGTATCGATGTCATAAAAATTATAAAAATACATTTCTTACAAAAATTTAGTGAAATAATAATTATCGAGTAGTATTTATTTAAAACCGTCAGAATATATAAATATAACAATTTATATACAAAATAAATTTAAAACATCACGTAAACTAATAATATTATTTTATAATCTTAATATGAGTATAAAAATATATCTGGACAATTTTTAGAAGTGTCGGATCAAATGTTCAAAATAAATGATTACGCGATAGCGTTTATTTAATAGGAAAATAAACGTTTAATGAAATATGCAAAACCATGCATGAATTAATATGATGATGATGTTGCTAATGATATGTAGACTAAATCTAGTCTATATGAAATGTCCTCGATGATTGCTCATGAATTCGCAGCTAAACCATTAAGGTTACGCGAATTTGATACTTGTAAACCTAGTTTACGAAAAATGATGAATAGTGAAGCATGAATAGTGATTTTCTCCGGGGAATGAATAGTGTTTCGTGAATAGTAAAATTTTGAAATAACCTTTCAAAATATCAAATCGACTTCGAAAACGATGAATAGTAACCGATGAATAGTAAATTCCTGAGATAAATAGTAAAATTTTCAAAGTTTGTAAAATGACCTGAAATTACGAGTTGTCACATCTAACTACATAAAAGATTGTTTTCTAGATTCACTTAATGATTTGTAAATTTTATTTAGTGAGTGTTTTAAAAAAGAAATATAAGATACGATGATTTATGCGTTATTATTTTATACTATGTGATATATTAAGTGTATTTTTTAATTGAATTGTGTTTTAATAATATTATTATTTAGTGGGTGTTTGAAAGATATAAATGATAAAATGATTTATGCATTATTGTTTTGTATTATTTGATATATTAATTGTACTTTTGAGTGATGGGGTATTTTAATTATATTATTAATGATTTGTAAATTTCATTAGTGAGTGTTTTAATGAAAAAGAAAAATTAGATGATTTATGTATATTATTGTTTTGTACCAAGTGCTATATTAATTGTATTTTTCAGTGAGAGTATTTTAATGATTTCATTAATTCTGACATTAATATACATGAATGTTACAAGTTAGATGATTTATGCATTATTGTTTTGTACCAAATGCTATATTAATTGTACTTTTGGTTACAAGTTTTATGAGTTACTTTTATTAGAAATATTGTTTGTCTTAAAAATTTTAAGACTTCTATATTTAGAATGTCCTAAATACTTTATATAGACTAGCGGGGTACCCGCGTTGCTAAGTGGTACCCTAAAATAAAATTTTCGATGAATAATGTATTTTAGTTTATTATGTTCATTTTAACAATAAATTTACGGATATCAAGAATTTCAGATAGCTCTGTGCACTGAACTCGAACCCGCTGGGTCTGTGTTTGCTCGGCTCCACCCGCTTGGTCCGCTCCTGCTCGTGCTTAAGCCCATTTGGCCCTTGCCCGTTCGGGCTTGAATATTTGTATAAGGTGTTTTATTATTTGTAGTAGTAAAATTTAATGCAGGAATTGTGTTTAATTTTGTTGTACAATATGCTTGATAATTTGTATTTCTTATGTAAGGGGTGTTTTAATAACTGTATTAATTGTATTTATTAATCAGTTAAATAATTGACTACATTAAATAGCATTAATGTGGTGTTTTGTTGTACACTATGCTTCTTGTCTTGTACGTCTGAAAATTATGTGCATTAAAGTGTTGTATACTATGTTTCTTTTCTTGTAAGTAGTAGTCATTATAGTCATTAATAACATTGACTACTTTAATAACATTAATTTTGTAAGTCTAAAATTAAATCATGCTTATTTTGTTGTACACTATGCTTATTTTGTTGTAACCGAAAATTGGTTGCGACTATTGTACATTGTGCTTAAATGGTTGTAATTTTTGGTGAAGGGTGTTTTTAATAGCATTAATGTTGTTTGATAAAATTTTGGTCTTAAAATGACACAACGCTTTATTTTGTTGTACAATATGCTTACTTTGTTGTAATTCTGAAAATTGGGTGCATTAAAGTGTTGTAAACTATGCTTAATTTCTTGTACGTCTTAAAATTAAGAGTGAGGTGCCTTCATGCATTATAAGTAGTATAGATAATTGTAATAACATGTGGTACTTGCAAAACCTGAACCTTTTATGACGGGTTTATTTTATAACCCCAAGCGCATTGAACATAAATGGTAACACTTGGGTTCCAAAACAAAGGGAAGACGGATGGATGGATGATAAAAGACCGATTAGAGATGATCAGTCTCCCAAGAAGTAGATACGAGACTAGATGGATAAGGCCTTTTGAGCGGGTAAGACTCCAAGAAAACTAGAGAGAAACTAAGACTTTAATCAATTTTCTTCTTCATTACAAGACATAAGAATTACATATAAATAGGACTAATAAGAAGCAGTTATCTAAGAACAACAACTAGTTGTACGTGACCCACTACTCTACTATTCTAAGAACTAAACACATGCATGCATGAGCTACCCTAAAACATGGAACATCTTGACTACTTTCTACCTTATAACCGTCAAATAACCACTTCTTTCAAAACTAAAACTAAAAGATTGTTAGTGTTAACAATTTTCTAAGCTACATTTAATAACGAAACATGGGTGCGATCAATGGAGATTCAAGTGTGGAAATTTAACTCAAATATGAAAAATTCCTTTCTATTGATATGAAATTTACAAGTCATGAAGGACCTATGTTTGGCCTCATTATATGTGGCCTTGAATTCCGACCAGAGCGATACCTCAAAATTCATACAAAATACCTTATAATTCTATAGACCATTAGTTATTAGTACTCTTGTAATTTATATATGGTAGACTTTATCAACACTTTATGTTTTAACTTAAAGTTAGTTGCAAGTCTCGCAATCAATTTTATATTGTCCTTTTTCATATTTTATTCATTATATTGGCCATGTAATCATAACACTCTAACTTTTGTCAAGCCTATAATGTTTCATGTCAAAATTAGTGTAAAGAGTCGAGTTTAATGTTGCGATAGAAATTTCGTTGAGTATGCAAGAAGAGTTTAGTAAACTTTTTCAATATAGAAAAACAAACAAATTCAAATGTCATTTTTTATCATGATAAGCATCAATGAAATTTTTAATTATGCATAAATTGAGGATGGTTTATGCATCGACGACTTTGATGTATTTTTAATGAAGTCACGATGTATTTTTTAATGAAGTTGTCATAAAGGCTTAATTTTATAAACAAATCTATGATCAATTAAATACAACACTAAAACTTTCAACATGTTTAGGGAAGAACTTGATTTTCTTGTAAATTCAAGTACATCAACAATTGAAACTTTTAGATAAAGTATGGGGTTGATCGATTAAATTCTAAAGAGGCTTGCCACTGGTGAACTTACTATTCTTAACAACTTTCATAAGATACAAAGCTTCTCAAGTTGCTAATTGTTTATCCCTTCATGAATCACTAAAGAAATATGACCTTTACAAATGACAAAAAAGTAATAATAAAACTAAAACTAAAACTACTTACATCTAACTATTGACACATGTAATGAATATTTAACATAAACATTGTGTAGCTAGGTGGCCAATATTCTAGTATTAATTTAGTTATTAACAATTGGTTAAAGAGACATGTTCACATGTTATTGTATTTGCCGACTTTAATAGTTTCTTACAATCATAAGCAACTTGTTAGAAATAAGTATTTTTTTGTTGCCAAAGTGTCTTTTTTCCTTTCTTGACGAGACAACATAATTTTATAACATTAAGACTAGTAAGATGCTAGGAATTATAGCAATCTCGATGAACAGAGATCACAACGACCCTCACAACTACAACAATCATAAACATGACCGATTAGATCAATCTAGTATAATATTTCTCAAAAGCAACACAAACGGTTAGGTTTGAGTCCCGGATCGCTCCAAACGAAGGATGAATGGAATTTGTAACTTGCATCGCGATAATGTTATTTCGAATGGGGAAAAAGGGAGAATAATGGGTTTCATGCTAAAAATGATAATCATAAACTTAAAACAACACAAATAGGCATGTAAAATATTAAAACTAAGCATTTAAAACCTAAAACGCAATAGAAACCTAAAAACGCGCGCGCTCGGGGAAAACCCGAGCCTAAAACGTAAAATTTATGAAATAACGACCCTAGGAATATAAATCTAATTTTCCTAAATGCAAATGATAAAATAAGATTTTATAAAAAAGCGAAATAATTTTTTGACTTTTTAATTAATTATTATGAATTAAAACTAGTTTTAAGAAAGTAAATGATTAAAAATATTAAAACTAATTGAAAAATACAAAACTTGTATGGAAATTACCTTGCACTAAACAAAACATGAGAAAAATACAAACTGTGAAAAATAAGCATTTGATAAGCGAAATAAGCTAATTCAATTTAAAAGCTTATAAAGAGAAAATAGTTTAAGTGATTTAATTGTGCAAATCATAACGTGAAAAGACCCAAGGCGCAGTGGTTAAGGTGTGTGTTTGTTGTGTCACTTTTGCTAATTTTTATTTTTGATTTTCTCTTGAAACCACTTAATAATAAGCTAATCTAAGGAACTTTTTGCAAAACCAATTTATCAACAACACATAAATAAGCAGAATCAAACTAAAGAAACGGACATAACAGGAGTTAAAAGCTTAAACACTCAACTAGGGATGATAAAATTGATAAAGCTCAAACAAGAATAAGCTATAAGCTACTTATGCATCTCATTAGGCTAATGAAAACTAGGGGAAACATAAAAAAAGCTGGGGAATCTATGGGAATAAGCAATGGCAGAAAGTTAAGGGAAAATGGGAAAATAAGCTAGTGCAAGTCTGATATATGAAGAGAAATAAAGGCTGTTTAGAGGAGTAACCTAGGGGAAATATAAAAGCTAAACTTAAATAAGATAATAAAGCTTAAAAACAACCTAAATTCTCTAAACTGTACCTAAAAATCCTATCCTAATAAGCAAATTTACTGAATCAAAACAATAAGCACTAATCAAACTTGATGTTGGGACAGTAGCCTAAGGGGACTATTTGCAGCTTAATTGGGCTCCTAAATAAGCACTATTAATTCTAAAAGGGGAAAACAGCTAAAGCTCATATGATAAGCTATCTACAAACCAAAAATCAAGCCATTTCATCAAAGGACTATATTGGCAGAAAGGGTGACAACATACAGAAGAAATAGGCATACTAGGGACTTTGAAGCTGAAAATTAAGCTATAGAGCTTAACAGAATAAGGTATAAAAACTGATAACAGATGTTCACTAGTGACTAATTAACTAAGAAAGCAACTTTTTAATAATTCTGAAAGAAGTTTGAGCAAAGAAATTGACTGAGGAAAAAGGGCAGTTAGAAGTTTGACAGAAATGAATGAAATAGTTTTAAAACTTCACGACAACTACTCTAAAACTGGAACTGCTACTCAATTGACATAAGAACTACTGAATGAACACATTTGCAACAGATTTGAAAGGACACAAATCTCAAAAACTCATTTAGACACCAAAACTTAGTTAGAGCCAAACACTTTTTTATACTTTCAAAAACAGATTTTAAAACATCTTAAACATAAAACGCAGATTATTTTAACTAGAAATGACTTGTAATGACTTAAAAAACTTAACTAAACAGATTTTAAATGAAAATTAAGCTGAGATTATGCTAGGATCAAAGTTTGACTTTAGTTTGACTTTCCTTGACTTTTTTGAATAAATTGAAATTAAAACAAGTTAAAGCAGATATAAGCTCACATAAGCTATGACAAGCTTACATGAGCTTATCTAAACAGAAAGTGAAGCTTGCAAAGCAGTTTGAAACAGATTTAAAATTTGACAAAGTTGAGATTACACTGAAATTAAAGAACAATAATTAAACTAAAAACAGGATACTTGAATCTCTACCCTTGATTGCTGGGTTTGACTGGGAGATTTATTTGCTTTGACCGGGTCATGAAATGGTATAAAAAACGGGTATGGGGTAATATTACTTGAGGTGGGATTGGGTATGGGCCAATGGGAAATAAGGTATTAGTGAAATAGATTTGGGTAAATTGGACTTGTGATATCCGGATATGAATAAGCAAAATAGGATAGTTTTAAGGCTTAGGTAAATAATAAGGACCAATCATGTAAATTTCAAAGTTCAAGGACTTAAGTGTACATTGGGTAAAATGAGAGGTCAAAAGGTAAATTGGGTAAAGTTGGGGTAAAATGTGATAAAATGGTATAATGAAGGGGTAAAGGTAAAAATAGGTGAAATGGAGGGTGAGTTTTGTAATTTTGATAAATTGAGGGTGTTTTGTGTAATTGTGGTAAAGGTGAGGTTGAAAATGTGAAAACCTCCCAAACATGATCCCGGACTCTGTAAATTGATCTTTTGAGCATCAAAATCCATAAAACCCATAAAATGCTTCCGCCGCGACTTTTGCTCTCTTCTCTTTCCCGTGCCCGGTTTTCTTCTGTTTTGTCTGTTTTCTGATATTCATACATGCACATTCATAAACTCAAGAAACACACAAATATTGCATTAACGGCTCGTTTCCGGTTTATTTGGGTCAGTTTTGATAAAGAAAAGTATATGTTTTCACATATGCCAACCTCACTAAAGTGCTAAACTACATCAAAGACAACCGCCTTCAAACTCTAGCACAACACCAAACCACTTAAGATCATCACCTGATTTGGAAGCATTTAGATGGGTTAAAACCCCGACCATGACCTTGACATTGGAATATAATTGTTAAAACCTCAAACCAAAAGTTTCAACCACGCAAACAAATCGAGTGGTGGCACAGGGATATGTAAAATCCGTTGACGAAGAAGAAACCTCATTGTAGAACCATCACATGTCAAAACTACATGACCTTTGCTCACCTGACCCAACACCTTGGCCTCATGGAACTACATCACCTAACCACATAAGGGCATTTTTAGCCAATGTTATGTTATAATTAAGTGCAGGCCTAGTAATTCATGGAAATGAAATATTTACAGCCAAATATCACTATAACATCTCATACACTTGCATACTTGTGGGATTCAGCTCACGTTGATGATTCATTTTAAGTTTTTAACCAAGCTTGATGTTGCACCCAAAAAGAAATCCTTCATTTACGGATTAGTTACAAGCAATTATCATAAACATTATACAATTACCCTAGACAAATTTAACCTTCTAAGTGACATCTTATGATTCATCATGAGAGAGGTTGGGGGTTCAAATCATAGCAACTTCAACCTCCTAGGGCGACCATCTCTAAGAGAAAAAAATCCATATTTCTTAGTAATAGTAGTGGTTTAGTTCTATATGTTTGCAAGGTTAGTAAAGTCTTAGGTTTCAGCTTGGGTTTATTTTGTTAATAAAAAAAGTCAAAGGCTATTCCAAAAAAGAATTATTATCTGATGAAAGATTAGTATGCCTTGAGTTTTAAAGCATATTCTAATTGGCTAACTTGTATAGACATCTACTGTGATTACCAATAAAAAACAAAACCAACTAAAATTGTGTGTGAACTTACATTGTTTATAGTTATTTTTTTATAATAACATGCCAACTAACAATTTTCATTTAAATAATTATCTCTCTTAAATAAAAGTACTATAATATTGGTGACCCAAAAAATTAAAAGTCAACTTGCAATAACGTATCTTAATAACTAAAGATGTCTTAATAATTTATTTTAATTTTTAAGGTCATTTGCATATATATCATTCCAAAGATGTAAAATTGCATAAATATCCTTGGCATGCATAAAAATCATTGTACTATGTGCATCAAAAACTTATACCAAAGGTATATATGCAATTATTCACCTTTGGAGGGATATATATGCAATTTTTATACTCAACTTATATCATATAAAGCATGTTGGTTCAAGCATCATCTACCTCATCATCTAACATAGATGTATAACTATGTTATGCATTCATGTTTAGTAGAATGATTAATCTTTCAACCCTAGCCGCACAACATTAATAACCACAATGATTTATTTTATAGTACAGTGTTTGATATATCCATACAGTATAAAAAGGGAAAACTCCAAAGCCTCAATCCATATATTTGTGATCATTTCCTTATCTTAAACTTTTCGCATAGATTTTATTTAAAGAAGGATTACATGAGATTTGCTTCATAAAAAAGGTAAATAGATATCTATCTAATATAATAAACAAGTGTTTTGTACCGGTCATTTAAGCACACATTACAATTAATTCCCTGACGTGTTCCAATGCCCATTGGTCTATATTTTTGTCAAGTACAACTCTTCTTTAGCCATGCTTAAAACTTCTTCTATACGCTCCCTCAATCACTGCAATTCAATTATATAATTAATATCAGCCTATCTTTGTTAAGCATTAACATTACCTACGACTTCCATTCTAAAGAAAAAACTATATCACCTTCAATTCAAATCTTGTCCGTCATTCTTCTATGTCATACCGATTCAACCACAATCAACAAAACATTTTGGTTACATCCGTGTGCAAGTGATTTGTATGTGATTTTTATGCTGTTAACATGGAAGATTTGGTAAGTACTGATTCATAGTACATCTATTTTTTAAGGTTTCAATTTAAATTTAATTGTGATTCCATCCGATTTAATTGATACAAGGGTGGTGGCAATATTGATTTCTTGGTTGATTTTAAGGGTTTTATGAGATAAAGTGTGTTGCTTTCTGCAAAAGATCAGTTGATTAACGAAAAAGGTGTGAAATTTATAATGCACTTTGGTTTTTTACTCGATAGCTATCTATTTGAATTTTTTTCGATTAGAATTAATAGGTAATGGATTTAGGATCATTTTGTTAATGGTTCTTTCATGGCTACTGTTACTCGATAGCTTTTCTATTTGAATTTTGGACGTGAGGTTTGAAAGTTGTTATGTTGCGATAGTGTAATAAGTCGTTTATTTAATGAAAATAAGAAGGTGGTAAAAGAAATTTTATTGTTTTGAATTGGTGATTTGCGATTATAATGTTTGGATGTTGTTTAGGATGTGCGGTCATGTTGCGATACTAGAATAAGTCGGTATTTGATGAAAATAAGAAGAAAATGAAAGTTATGGTAGTGTTTTAAGTTGGTTTGTGAATATAAGATTATGATGTTTGGATGTTTTATAGGATGGACGGGCTATAAGCAATATGCCATTACGATTAAGGGGTGTTTGGACTCTAGATTGCTCATCGTTTTCTGCTTAGCTTAAGTAGGTTTAAGGTTGGATTTAGCAATGACGCTGAAGAAGGCGCTCATTATACTAAAGTGGTTAGGATTAATGAGGACTTATCCTAGCTTCAGATTTAGCAATGACATTGAAACCTTCAAAAACTTTAATTTGAGAAGCATTTTTCCATATTAAGGTATAATCTATTATAGATATCCCCATAAGAGATAATAGGTGCAATTGAAGAAGGTTTACGGGAACCGATAGAGCCCCAGGCAGAGGTGTATTTTTTGCTTTTAAAGGGTTTCAAGTTTGATTCAATAAATTGCATTTGAGCGGGCTGTAGAAACAAAGGGAGTTGTTCTTCTGGGTGTTCGAACTGTGGATTGGGCTTTCATTTTTTTATTTGTAAATTTAAGCATTTTTGCTTTGTTTTAGGCATACTATAAAATGAGTTGAGCCAAAATTGAGTCTGACCTTTCACTTTTCATTAATCAAGTAAGTGAGTGTCGTTTTTTAATCATTCTGTTGTGATTTAAGGGTTACCTACCTAGCTTGTGACTAATGGATTTAAGTAATTACTTTTGAATTTTGATTGTTTATGCTTTCTTAACAGATGTGAGAATTTTCTAATTTCACATTCTCTGATTCATCAACATCAGTTTGAGTAAAGGTTTTATTATTATTTTATTTTTTAGTTTTATTTTTAATCTTTGTATTATTATAGTTGATCATTTTCCACAAATTTGTATCATGGACCTTAAATCTTTGGTTTTATACTGTGGTTAGGAAGTAATGTAATATTTCACGATGTTATTTGAATTTTGGTTGTCGGTAATAACCTACCAACTGGCTTGAAGTAAGCTATTATGTAGTATTAAGGAGGCTTAACTTGCTTAGGTTATAGTTTGTTTTGCTAAAATTTTTCCATGTATTTGTGTCTATTATTTGTACTACCATGTTTTTTTCATTCAAATAAGAAAGTGATAAGTGTCTATTGGAGTGAGCTTAGAGGCCTAAGGAGGTTGTTTGAGCATCACAGTGGAAGCTGCAGCGGGTTAGCATTCATGTATATCATTAAGTAATTGCCGACGGGGTAATCTAATAAACGACCAGTTCAGATTAGGCTCTCTTTTTTTGTATATATGTTTCTTTGTTGCTTTTATAGTTCTGGTTTCACCGTTTTTTGGATCTTGTGAGTTACATATCGATTCATTTATGTTTTTATTTGATGCAGAGGTATTTTGAAGTTCATATGCAAGATATACGAGCAAAAGAAGAAGAGATTTTGAAGAGGAAAAAGTGCTCAAACTTGATGTTCGGTCATATGTAGGAATTGATTTGGGACCATCTTAACACGTATGTACAATATGAGTTAAATCTGTGGTTATAAAAAGATATGTAATTTGTTTAGGTTTCCACCTTTTTTTGGATGGTGTGATTTACGTATCGATATATTTATGTTTTTATTTGATGCAGAGGTATTTTGAAGTTCATATGGAAGATATACAAGAAAAAGAAGAAGAAGTTTTGAAGCGGAAAAAGAGCTCAAACTTGATGTTCGGTCATATGTAGGAATTGATCTGGGACCATCTTAACATGCATGTACAATATTAGTTAAATATGTTGTTATATATGCCAGTAGTTCGTATTGGAAGCTTTCATAAGCAATCCCAAACAGTCCCGATAAGCAGTTCTAATAAGCAATTCCAAACAACACCTATATAAGTGTAATACCTGTTTGAGATTGGTTTTTGAAAGTCCTTACAAAGGTGGTTTGGTATTTGTTACTGAAACCACCCATCCAGCCGGAAATTGTTATAACACGTATGCACAACATTAGTTAAATCTGTGTGTGGAATTAGGCCACACAATTGAGCATGAAGAGGTAACTTTCTAACTCTATTGTGTCCTTTCATTTATAGAAAAATAAAATTGTTACCATGGTTACTGACCGAAGGTACTGAAATAGTGTGCAATCTGTACGTCTATATATAATGAACTTGGTTATGAAGTTGGACATAAGGTTTTGATAGATTCTAAATGAATTATTCTTATTGGCAGCCTGATGATGGTCCTGTAATTATAAAATTTGGTGACTGGGATAATAATGATTCTACATCAGGCGAACGTTACACCCAAGTATTTAACGAAGTACAGGAAGATAAGCATGCATGAGGAGGATAATCACCAATGGTAACAACTGAGAATGATGAATTTTATGGTCAATGCAATAAAATTTCAAATGTATGACACAACTAGGATCTTGAAGTAATTTTAGTCTAATTGATGTTGGCCTCAATTGTACGGATCTATGGTCTTAACACAAAATCACAAGCGTACCAAAATAAGCAATGTATAAACGAAACAAAAATAGTGTTTATAATAACTTTGTCATCATCTTTGTTTTTACAGAAATCTGTACAATATATAGAAACTGAAAAGGTATCTCTTGAACCATTGTGTCGGTTCATGAGGAATGGCAGTTATGTAATAACTGTCATGTAACTGTCTTTAACTGCTAAGTTGACTTTTCTCTTGGGTTGACTTTCGTTGACCGGGTCATATTGGTTGTGATGGGTGGGTCGATGGTGATTACCCAAAATTCTCCCCCTTAATCACAATCGTCTTGTTGTAGATCTTTGACTCCAATTAGTTGTCTCATGGTGAGGAATCTGATCTTTGGTAATGCCTTTGTCAGTATGTCAGCCTTCTGAAATTCTCCACTTATGAATTCGACTTGTAGATCTTGTCTTTCGACGCATTCTCTTATAAAGTGGTATTTGATATCGATGTGTTTACTTCTTCCGTGAAATACGGGATTCTTCATTAGTTCAATGGCAGACTTGTTGTCGACCAGTATTGTAACTTTTTCTTCTTGCGTGCGTAAGCTTGCTAAGTAATCTCTTTAACCATAATGATTGTGTTGTCATCATTGTCGCAATAAATTGATTCACATGATGATAGAGCTACCGTGGATTGCTTTTGTGTACTCCACCGATTGGTAATTCACCGTAGTAGAAGATAATTCCATGAGTGCCTTTGCCTTCTTGAGTGTTGACTCGTAGTCATCACTATAACCTTGTATCCGGTTTCCTCTGTTGTGCTTGTAGGTGATTCCATAATCTTTTGTTCCTTTAACATAGCGTAGTACTTGCCTTATAGCTTTCATGTGGTGTTCCTTTGGTTCTTGCATAAAACGACTAAGTAATCCAACGGAATAACTTAAGTCGGGTCTTGTATGTAGCAAATATCGTAAGCATCCAATCAAGCTTCTATATTCGATTGAGTTGACCGTTGTTTCATCGGTGTTCTTTGTTAGTCTTGTTCCTGGATCCATAGGTATTAAAGTTTCGTTGCAGTCTAGCATTCCAACTTCCTTTAGGATCTTGTTTGCGTAGGCGGATTGCTTTATTGATATGTCACCTTTAGTTTGTGTGACTTCAATTCCTACGTAGTAGGATAGTAATCCTAGGTCACTCATCTCGAACTTCTCTTCCATTTGAGCTTTGAACTTGTCTATTTCTTTCTTTGGTGTGCCAGTGATGATTAAATCATCCACATAGACTCCTACTAGAAGTAATGAGTCTTTTGACTTCTTCGTGTAGACAGCTTGTTCCAAAGCGCATTTCTTGAAATCTAAGGACTTTAAGGTATTGTCTAACTTTATGTTCCATGCACGTGGTGCTTGTCTTAAACCGTATAGAGCTTTTATCATCAGACTTTTCCATTTTCTTTTATAAATCCTTCGGGTTGTGTAACATACACTTCTTCTTTTAAGTCTCCATGCAGAAATGCAGATTTGACGTCGAGGTGATGTACTTCCCATTTGTTATTAGCAGCTATGGCTAATAGTAAATAGACTGTTTCCATTCGTGCTACAGGTGCAAAGACTTCTTCAAAATCTATGTCATGCTCTTGTATGTTGCCTTTTGCTACTAGTCTTGCTTTATGCTTGACTATATTTTCATTAGCATCCTTCTTGGTCTTGAATACCCACTTTAAACCAATGGCTTTATGTCCTTTTGGTAGAGTGGTTAGTTTCCATGTATTGTTTCTATTAATGGAATCTAATTCGACCTTCATTGCTTCGATCCATTTTTGATCGTTTGATGCTTCCTTGTAATTCTTGGGTTCATCTTCAGCTAGTAATAAATGCTCGGGTAAAACTTCCTCGGTGTTTTCATATAAATCATTCAACGTTCTAAAACCTTGTAATGGTGTGTGATCAAAGTTTGGATGTAAGTTCCGGGTTGTAGTTGAGTTACTTTGATTGGTTGAATGTCTTGAGGTAGTTGGTGAAATTTGAGTATTTATTCTTGATGAAATTGTAGATGGTGTGCGAAGTGTTTGTGATGGTGAGGGTGAGTCAGTTGTTGATGTTTCATATTCATGATCATCATTTGCAGGGATATCATAGTCTTCTTCATCTGGTTGGATTTCATTTTCCTGATGTTCATTTGTGGCTTCAAGGTTTTCGACTTTGAAGTCAAACCATTCTGGTTCATCGTTGGTGTGTTCACTCAGGTAATCCTTCCAATCTCATGTTTCATCCTCTTTAAACTTCACATCTCTCCTAACACATATCCTTTGTGTTGTTGGATCAAATAATCTATAAGCTTTCGATCCTTGTTCGCTTCCTAAGTATACCATTTTGTTGCTTCTATCATCTAAGTTTGTCAGATGTTGTGATGGTACCTTTGCATAAGCTATGCAGCCAAAAACTCTTAAAGTTTCTAAGTTTGGCTTTCTTTTCTTGATAGCTTCATATGGAGTGATGTCTTCTAAGGCTCTTGTAGGAACGCTATTTAGAATGTATATAGCGTGTCTAACAGCTTCAGCCCAAAAGTTTTGTGGCATGTTGGTTTCTTTCATCATGCATCTCGTTGTAGACATAATTGTCCTATTCCTTCGTTCAACTACTCCATTTTGTTGTGGTGAGTAAGGTGCGGTTAATTGTCGTGCTATGCCTTTTTCTTTGCAATATTTAGTGAATTCGTTAGATGTGAATTCTCCTCCACGATCAGTTCTCAACATTTTCAATGTTGTTCTTAGCTCCTTCTATTGTTTCTTTGTATTCCTTGAAAGTATCAAATGCTTGATCTTTCGTGTTTAGAAATACGCCCACATATATCTTGAGTAATCATCTACTAACAAGAATATGTATTTCTTTCCGATGGTGTTGGTGGTGTGATTGGTCCACATAAATCTCCATAAACTAAATCTAATGGTGATGTTGATCTAGTTTTCGCTTGGGAAATGGCGTCATTGTGTTTACCAACTAAACAAACATCACAAATTTGTGTTGTATGCTTAATGGTAGGTATTCCATGAACTAACTCCTTTGAGTCATAGATTTTAATGATTCAAAGTTGAGGTGTCCTAATCGTGCGTGCCATAACCAAGTGTTGTCACTTAAGTTTGCTAATAAGCAAACAAAGTGCCTATCTTCGACTTGCTTTGTATAGACGGTTTCTTTGTCTTGTGACTTTTAAGAAGATTTTGTTGTCCATGTCATAAAGTCGTAATTCATCATCGTCCATTACAACTTTACAACCAATTTCGGTAAATTGTCCAAGGCTCAATAAGTTATTTTTCAAGCTAGGAATGTAATAGACTTGAGATATGATTCTTTGTTTCTCGTCTTCACATTCTAATAGGATTGAACCTTTTCCTTTAATCTCTACATGAGATCCATCTCCGAATCTTACTTTTCCACTAACGTTCTCATCTAGTTCTTTAAAGTGTTCTCTTATCCCAGTCATATGGTTACTAGATCCATTGTCTAAGTACCATTGACTATCAACACTTGTCTCTTTATATCCTACATCTTCTTCGTGTAGCGAGACATTTTGATCTTTAAGTTTTGTTACATGTGGGTCTTCTAATATTGCCATTAATAAGGTAGGTTCTAAGTCCTCCTCGACAAGAATAGATTGCATACTAGTGTTTGGTTTTGCATAAAACTTAGATGCATAATGACCAGTTTTATTGCACTTGTAACATTTAACTTTGCTAAAATCAATATTCTGTTTGTTGAAGTGATTGTGAGAATTTTCTCCATCCTTCTTCTCGTGGTTGTTTTTATCGTGGTTTCGCCATCCTTTGTATTTTCCACGTCCGCGTCCTCTGAAGGTTTTACCTCTATTGTCATGTCGTGTGAACATCAGTTTATCTTGATTGTCCACTTGTTTTCCTTTCTTGAACTTAATCCTTTCTTCGTAGGTCTTAAGTCTTCCAATTGCTTCTTCCAGTGTCATTTCACTTAGATCGGAATATTGTTCTATAGATGCGACTATTTGCAAATACCTTTCGGGTACAACATTTAGTAATTTCCGAACTAAAGTGTCATCTTCTATTGTGTGTCCTAGACTAGCGGCTTTGTTTACGAGTGTTGTGAGTTTTGTGGTGAAGGTGTCGATAGTTTCGTCTTCCTTCATATACAACATCTCAAAGTCAGATTTGAGTGTTTGTATTCTTGCTTGTTTAACTCTGTCTTCGCCAACGTGTCTAGTTTTCAAAGCATTCCAAATGTCCTTTGCGGTTTTGTGCTTTGTTATTTGAAGTAATTGTTCTTCGGGTAAGGCTTGGTAAAGGAAAGCAATAGCGGTTTTATCCTTCTTCTTATTGGGTTGAGTCGTATCGATCGGCTCAATTGTTTCCATAAACCATTCGCCGAGAATGATTTGCATTCAATTGCCGATAATGAGTAATTCGCGGGCTTTAGGATCGGCATTGAAATTGGGGTGTACTATTCGTAATGTTAGTACTAGGTTCCTTTCCACTATCTTTCGTCATATCTTAAAATGATAATGACAATAAATCTCCAAAAGAATTTTAACACTAAGTGTGTTTCTGAAAATTCTTAAAAAAAATGAGCTCCAATGTTTTAACTTCCTCTAATGGGTGTAAAACTTTCTAGGTATAGTTTAAAAATTTTAAACTATCCTCGGAGATTATAAAATTCAATTAGTGAACAACCTAAGGTTAATTACTCCTTATAAATTATTCCTAACCAGTGTACTAAGCAGTGTAATCACTAGGTTAATATACTATCAAAAATGATAAGATTCTAAATTTAAAACTTATAAAAAAAAACAATATATATCAACGATAATATATAAAGTAAAATAAAAGTGGTGTTTGTAATCTTTTTTGGAACCTGCAGGGGTTGATGGTCTAACCCGATGCCCTATTAAATAAATGATCCTTTCTTTCTTTGGCCCTTAAAGTGTACGCGTGTGCCTTATGTCTTTTGGCTTCTTATCTCTTTGAGATAGAAAAATATAACGCGTATATTTCTTTTCCAGAGACAAGTCCTTCTCTCTCTCTCTCTTGGGAAGATGTCTGCCTCTTCTCCTCTCCAATAAATGATGGTTAACCGCCTTCTTTATGGCTGTGTTTGACCGTCTTTAATCCTTCTCCGGTGATGGGTGTTCTTCGCGAACGCTGTTATCCCTCCAATTGAAACTAGGGTTTCGGTTGATTTGGGGGTTTTCTTTTCCGTGAGAGGTTTTATGATTGGAGTATTGCAAATGAATCGATTGGGTCTCAATTGATTCTTCCGGCTTGATTCCTTATAAGAACAGTGTGTTTGTTCTAATTCAATCTTTCTTTATGCCCTAATTGATGACGCCGCTTATTTTGATGAATCAAATGAAATAACGATTTCTTTTCGTTTTCTGATCCTAATGGATTGGGTAAAGGTAAAAAAATGTTTCGGATAAAAAATAAAAAAATTTCGAATTGTTTTTGTTGCCGGGTTGTGAGTATAATCACTATGTGATTATGCCCTTGTTGCGACAAAGGTGTGAAACATAAAAGAAAATGACGTCTTGGATTCTTTTTGTGTTCTTCGATTTGCAGAAATTTTATTGTTGAAACTGGTTTTGCCTTTTGTTTTTGTTTTGATTCTGGAATAAAAGGGTAAAAATGGTAAGTGATGATTTTGGTTAGAGAAACCAAACCACTCTGATACCAATTGTTGGCCTCAATTGTACGGATATATGGTCTTAACACAAAATCACAAGCGTACCAAAATAAGCAATGTATAAACAAAACAAAAATAGTGTTTATAATAACTTTGTCATCATCTTTGTTCTTACAGAAATATGTACAATATATAGAAACTGAAAAGGTATCTCTTGAACCATTGTGTCGGTTCATGAGGAATGGCAGTTATGGAATAACTGTCATGTAACTGTCTTTAACTGCTAAATTGACTTTTCTCTTGGGTTGACTTTCGTTGACCGGGTCATATTGGTTGTGATGGGTGGGTCGATGGTGATTACCCAAAAATTGATTTACAACATTTAGCAAATATTTTAAAAATGATAAAATTTGAATGTGTTGTGTTTTACATCTGTTACTGAAATTAACATTTAGATAATACTTGATTATGTCTATGATTCTTTAATAGTCATCATTCATCAGCCGATAGCTCATATGACTAATGTGGATATTTGGTGCATAAATAGGAAAAATCTAAGGGTACTATGATGTAGTTAGTTTGTGAGATTTGTTGTTTGTAGTTGTAATAATTATCTTTGACAAATCTGATCATATAATTTAACTACATAATCTAACTCCCATTAATTGAAAAACAAAATAATAATAATCCCATTAAATCTTTTTTGTACGGGTTTGAAAGCATATCAACCATGAAGATGTAGGTATATTTATCTTTTAAATGGGTAAAATAAGTGGTTCATGGGACAAGTTCAATTGTTCAGCTTGCATAACATTTATTCAGTTATGGCGATAATGGTCGGAGTAAGCTTATTCTAAAACATCAATTTACTCTCAGTTTATATAGATGACTTCATTCTAAAAGCCAATTTAATACGTTAAAGCTAAATACAAATGCAGTGATATTTCGAGTACCCAACCTCTTAAATTAGTAACGTTAAATAAGTTTCCTTAGTTATTGATGTATGCATCTTTTTTGTAAAATCAATAGTTTTTGAACTTTTAAAGACAACCATTATGAGCATCGGCTAATTCCGCTGGTGTCATACATAAGGTGTGTCTCAGTTTTGTCATTTTAGCACTATACAATTAAACCCATACCCATAGTGATTACCAGAACGTGCATGCTTTTTGTTAACGCATGTGCATGCTTTTGTTCTTCTAAGATAATAGGTGGAAAGAATGCGCCTTCAACAGCTGGGAAACTTGGAATGGTTGCAATGACACAAACTTTAGACCTAATCATTTTTTGTTACGAGTAGGTTGGTATGAACTTCAATGTATAAATCTATAAAATTTAAAAAAATGTTAATAATGTTGATAGTTTGTGTGGTAACAAACTCCTTAATAAAATTGCAGGCAGGATTTGTCGATTTGATGTGCTTTTTAGTGGAAACCTGTTTTACGGATTGAAATTCTATGGTGTTCCAAAACACATGCTTGTGTTAAAAGTAGTTGTCCCGGTAATGTTGTTGAGGAATATAGATCAATCAAATAAATTATGTAACGGGACAAGAATTTAAGTTGTTAGATTATCAAGAACTTCTGTTCAGACACAAATAATTAACGGAACGCATTTTGGAAAGATGGTTATCATAACAAGGTTGATAATTACTCTGTCTGATAAACATCTACCACTAAAGATCGTGAGGAAACAATATCCTTTGTCAGTGTCATTTGCTATGACAATAAATAAGATCAAATTTCAATCACTTTCAAAAGTTGGATTGTTCCTGCCACGTCCTTTGTTAGTGTCATTTGCGATGACAATGGTAATCTGTCAAACACCGCTACAAATAATGTCTACAAATAAGTGCTTCAAGGTCTTTGATTAAAATTCAAGAGGTATCTACAATATTTTACATGTATTATAAATAACAAACTCCTTTTATTTACACTTTTAATATTTTTTAAAACTTATTAGGTGCTCAGAGAATGGACATTGGCTTATCACTTCATTAACACTCACTAATTACATTTGCTTGTAAAGAACATCAAATTTAGAGATGCTGATCCATGGACGTTTATTATATTAGTAGTTACAAACACATTTGTTTATAGGATCATAGACTTATTATTATTCATTAAAAAAAATAATGGAATATGTTTACGTTTGTTTTTGTTTATTATGTTATTCTCACACTCAATTTCTTAATGAATAATTTCTTTAAAAATCCCGTGAATCCACGGGTCTATAAGCTAGTCATTTTATACATAATAGTAAATATAATGAGTATAGAGAATAAGTTAAAATTCTATTTTTTTTCATTTGATGCCTTGTATCGTCATATTTATTGAACCAGTAAATATTGATGAATCCAAATATAGAACTAGTAAATCAACTTTTCTTTAGCTATTTTATTCGTCGTGTCCAAAGCGCTTCCAAACATGTTCGACCAAATCTGAATGAAGTTGATGATGTACTAAACAATCTTGACATACGTCATCCTTTGAAGGTAATCTTTAAATTGTTGAATATGTCATTGTGTTACTGGTGTGATAACGCACTCTCATTTTTTATAGCATGAATGTGATGGAACGTTAAATCAAGGGTAAGTTATAATGAATGCAAATGCTTATAGTCACATAGTTTCTATCTAAAGATGGAGTTGTTTCATAGGTTACAACGCGCTTTTATAATATAATTACATTTGGTCTTATTAGAGTTAAAATGAACTCTATTAGCTTAGAAAGTTCATGTGTACTTCAATACATGTACACAGGGGTTCATATTGCTCATTTTACTTAGGTTATCTTTACCATGGAGTGATACCAATGATTCGGATTCATACAAAATACCTCATAATTCTTAATAGCATTAATTACTAGTACTTTTGTAATTTATCTGTGGTAGATTTTATTAACCTTTTATGTTTAACTTAAAGCTAGTTGCAGGTGTGGCAATCAATTGCATATTTTCCTTTATCATATTTTATTTATTATATCAGCCATGTAATCAAAATAATCTTAGTTTGGTCAAGCATATAATTTTTTGGGTCAAAGTGAGTGTAAAGAGAGGAGTTCAATGTTGCGATAGATCTTTCTTTGAGTATGCACGAAGATTTTAGTAAACTCTTTCAACATAGAAGAAAAAAAGAATTATAAATGTCATGTGATACGTGTAAGATCTTTGGTCATACTCTTGTTAATTGTCCAAAATCTGTTTTACCCCATATTCAGCTTACTAAGAGTGTTAATGATGGTTTCCAAACTGTCAACAACAAGAAGAAGGGTAAGAAAGGTGGTCCAAATGCTTCGGGTCAAGGAGGGTTTATGAAACCTATTGTGGGTAAGAAGTTACAATATCAACCCAAAAAGCCTCCTGCTGAACCTAAGCAAGTCGACGTCACTAAGAAAAAGGCTGCTGATGTGCTAAGTACGAGTGGAACGAAGGTTGCTAAATTCAATAAATTTGATGCCCTTATTATGGATGATACTGATGACTTTGGTATTCCTACTAAGGAAGTGAATAAGGATGTGGAAGCTGGTAGTAGAATGGAAGAAAAGAAGAATGAGTCTCCAAAGACTAGTAAAACATTGCATAAACCGCTTGTGAGTGATTCAATGGAAGCTAACGAGGTTGGTCCTATCCCTATTCTTGAGAAAATTGGGGAGTTTAAAAAGCTTCTTATTGATGGGAAAGCTACTCTTGTGGATGATGATGGTAATCCTATTAATAAGGTTGATTATCCGGGTGACAAAAAGGATTTTCCGTCTTCTTCTTCTACTAAGAGGGTTAACCCATTCTCTAAGGTGGGAAAGATTGTTGATTCCGACAATGATGAAGAGGAGGTTGTGAACACTTTTGATGAGTCAATGAACCTATTTGGTGGTGGTCATAATCGTGAAGATGATTATGATGACTGTGCGGATCAGGTCTACGATCTTCCAATGAATTTGGATGCTTTTTATAACACATATGGTATCAAGCTCCAAGGCCTTGGTAGGAAGTAACTTTGTTTTCATAGGACTCTAATATTATCTTTTGAGTAGTGGTTTATTTTCTTGTTTAGAGAATACGAAGTATCTTGTTATATAAGCTTTCCGCCTATGTAACGGTTTGAGATATGGGAGTCACCCATATCCTTTGTACTTAAACATGTTTTGGAGTAATATATTTACTAGATCTTTGACCTTTTACCAAAAAAAAAATAAGAAATTCTCTAACATGTTTAGGGAAGAACTTGATTTTATTGTAAATTCAAGCACATCAACAATTGAAACTTTTAGATAAATTATGGGGTTTATCAAAAAAATTCTAAAAAGTCATGCCACTGAAATTATTAATCTTCACATAGTTCATAAAATACAAAGCTTCTCATGACGCTAATTATTTATCCCTTCATTAATCACTAAAGAACTATTAAGAACTTTACAAATGACAAAAAAAAAAGGAAAAAAATGAGAGAGAGAGAGAGAGAGAGAGAGAGAGAGAGAGAGAGAGAGAGAGAGAGATTGGCATCTAATTATTGTCACATGCGATGATTACTCAATATAGATATCGTATAGCTAGCTAGCCAATATTCTAGTAATAATTTAGTTATTAACAATTTAATATAAAAGAGATGTTCAAATGTTACTTTTTCTGTTTCTTACAATCATAAGCAACCCATTGAAAAGAAGACATTTTAGGTATTGTTCTATTGAAATTAACTACATGTCTAGTAATTCATGGAAATAAAAGATTTACAGAAATCTCACTATAAGATCTTGTACACTTGTATTCTTGTGGGATTCAATTTGCACTGATGTTTCATTTCTAAGTTTTAACCAAGATTGGTGTTTTTCAAAAAAAGAAATTCTTCGTTTATGGATTAGTTACATGCAATTATTATAAACATTGTGCCATTACACTAAACAACTTTTACCTTATAAGTGACATCTTGTGATTCATCATGAGAGGTTATGTGTTCAAATCACAACAACTTCAACCTCCAAGGGCGACCGTCTCAAATGAAACAATCCATATTTTTAAGTAATTGTAGTTGTTTGTTTCTATAGGTTTGCATGGTTAGTGAAGCCTCGGGTTTTGGTTTGGGTTTGTTTCATTAAAAAAATAAAAATCAAATACTGTTTCAAAAGTAATTATTATCTCATGACATATTGGTATGACTTGAGTTTTAAAGCATTTCGAAATTGGCTATTCACTCGTATAGGCAATCAATGCGATTACCAAATAAAAAACAAAGTCAACTAAGATTGTGTGTGAACTTACATTGTTTATGGTTTTTTTTTGTATAATAATGTACCAACTAACAATTTTTATTTAACTCCTAAAATGTTGGTGACTAAAAAAAATACTCAACTTGCAATAACGTGTCTTTATAACAAAAGAGTTCCTAATAATTTATTTTAATTTATACTATACGTATATCATGTAAAGCATGTTGGTTTTAGCATCATCTACCTCATCATCTAACAATACATGTATAACTATGTTATGCATTCATGTTTAGTAGGATGATTAATCTTTCCACCCTAGTTGCACAACATTGATAACTACATCGATTAGTTTCGATAGTATTGTGTTTGACACATTCATATAGTATAAAAAGGGAAATTCCAAAGCCTCAATATATAAATATGTGAACATTTCCATAATCTAAAAGTTTCTCACATATATTTTATTATATTCAAAGAAGGTTTTGAGATTTGCATAATAAACGGTGAATAGATATAATTATGTGTATTGTAGTAAATACAAATTGTAAATAGAATAAGTTAACATGCCATTGTTTTCATTGGATGCCTTGTATCATTATAATTATTAATGTTAGTCTTGTTTTATGGTCTAGTTATTCTAATTTGACATCGTAGACTTTGATTATCATATATCATGGTCTATCATGCTTTAATTAATGTATCACTATTACAAATTCACAACATCCACTATGATAAACCTATCAAAAGGTTTATAAAAAAGCCACTTGAAATAATGTCAATGATTCAAAAAGCTTTTCATATCATGAGCCTATTCCGACTATGGATAAAGCTTTTGAGGTTTATAAATTGTTCCAACACAAATTAATGTTATTAAAAGAAATTAATATTGATGAATCCAATTATTGAACTAGTAAATCAACTTTTATTTAGCTTTTTTATTCGTCGTGTTCAAAGCGCTTACAGAAATGTTTGACCGGATCTGAATGAAGTTGATGACGTACTTATCGATCATGTACTTCTGTCATACGTTGAAGGTACTAAACGATCATGTACTTCTTTCGTTGAGTAAGCAAGAAGAGTTCAATAAACTCTTTCAACATAAAAGAAACAAAGAATTTTAAATGTCGTGTTTTATCATGACAAGCATCTATGAAGTTTTAATTATGAAAAATTAACAGATGATCTCTGCACTGACGACTTTGGTATATTTTTTTAATAAAGTCATGATAAGCACCAATTAGGATTATATACAAGTCTACGATCAATTAAATACAATGTTGAAAGTTTCAACATGTTTAGGGAGCATCTTGATATTCTTGTAAATTCAGGTACATCAATAATTAAAACTTTTAGATAAATTATGGGGTTGATCGAATTAATTCTAAAGAAGCTTACCAGAAGTTATTATTCTACAAAATTTCATAAGATACAAAGTTTCTCAAGATGCTAATTATTTATCCCTTCATGAATCACTAAAGAACTATTAAGAACTTTACAAATGACATAAAAAAGATTTGCATCTAATTATTGACACATGCGATGACTATTTCATATAAATATTGTGTAGCTAGTTGGTCAATATTCCAGCATTAATTTAGTTTATAACAATTTATTTAAAAGGTATGTACATGTTATTGTATTTTCTGACTTTTTCTGTTTCTTACAATTAAAAGCAACTCATTGAAAAGAAAACTTTTTAGCCACTGTTCTATTGTAATCAACTACAGGTCTAATAATTCATGGAAGTGAAAGATTTACAGCCAAATCTCACTATAAGATTATCTACACTTGTATTCTTGTGGAATTCAATTCACGTTGATGTTTCATCTCAAGTTTTTAACCAAGTTGGTGTTTTGCCCAAAAGGAAATCCTTCATTTATGGATTAGTTACATGCAATTATTGAAATATTGTACTTTTATGCTAAACAACTTTTATCTTATAAGTGGTATGTTGTGATACATCATGAGAGATTATGGGTTCAAATCACGCCAACTTCAACCTTCAAGGTCAACCATCTCATGCGAAACAATCCATATTTTTTAGTAATAGTAGTAGTTTAGTTCTATAGGTTTACAGGGTTAGTGAAGCCTTAGATTTTGGCTTAGGTTTTTTTCCGTTAATAAAATAAAAATCAAGGACTATTTCAAAAAATATTATTATCTCATGACTAATTGGTATGGCTTAGAGTTTTAAAGTATATTGGAACATTGTTTATTATGCAACCGATAAATTTGTCTAACAATCTATGTTTTAACTTGATTAGAAATCAGGATTTCTTCAGACGAATAAGTTTTCTTTAAACTTAAACGTAAATGGATATGTATATGGAAGATGGAAAATTAAACGAATACGGATGTAGATACGGCTTCACCCGATCCATATAATGATCCACTGCCATCCCTAGTTCTAATGTAACGTACTGTAATGTATGGAAATGAAAGATTTACAACCAAATCTCAATTTCGTTAAAGTTGATGTTTCAACTGAACAATAACCAGTTCTTGTCAAAAGGAACTCCTTGATCATTTCATAAATATCTAGTAAATATCAATACAGTAGTTTTATAGTTAGATAATCATAATAAAATGTGAATGATTTAACTAGACAACTACTCTCTAATCACTAATTAAGGGGTAGGTGAGCAACAAAAGCTTGGGATTCTCTAATTAAAGAAAATATTGAGTTCAGATATGAAAATTTTGATTTCCTAAGACCACTCATAAACAATACCCTGCCCATATATGTATGATTTTAGAACAATAGAATACAAAGTCAACTAAACATGCCTGACATGTCATGTGTAGGCTGTTGAAACATGCGCCGTATAGTAAGGCGACTCCTATGGTTTACAAGGATCAATTCTAATTGAATCAATCTAAATTTAAATCTTGCTTATATTGTTAATCCGAGTGACCCTTTTTGTTATTCCATGTTACTCATTAAAAAAATGGTATTTATTCAAATCGTGGGTAACATGTTACTCATCAATATCTCGAATATGGACATGCACTACCATTTAAAACAAAAAAAATGTGAACTTTCAACTATTATGGTTATTTTTATATTTTAACATGCCAGCTTACAATTTTCATTTAAATAAGCTTACAATTTTCATTTAAATAATATTCATTTTTAAATTGAATTCTAATAACATATCTTACCAAAATCTTTAGTCATGTTTGGGTTAATTTCTTCACGTAGGTGGCTTGAAGGATCCGCATCACGTCACCTAAAACACAACGGCTATTTGTTAATTGTGTCAAGAATTTCAACCCTAATCCACTCATGTTTAACATGTATGACCCGTTTATAACCCGTGTAACATGTTTAACTAAATATCTTAAGCGGATTGATATATAGGTCGAGAGGTTAATGTTACAATTAGTTTATGTACTAATATTATATGCCGATTAAATTGATAAAAACATATATGAACCACGTATAAACTTCCAAAAATCTTTAGTAAAAATCACAAATACAATTAATGAGGGTACAAGAAAGCTATATATTTACGACTTCTGCTAATTATGTGTACGTTTAAGTATTTTTTTTTCTTTTAATGATTTATGTAATTAAACGTGTTGGCGGGTTGACATATCTAACACTTAACTAACTCGAACCTCGGACGTTGACATGCCTTTAACCCATGCCTATTTATTTCAATGTAAATTTAGGGTCAAGTTTCATGAATTGTCAGAAATTTCCGTCAATAAATAAACGAATTAAAAGTCAACTTGCAATAGTGTACTTAGCCCATAAGTAATAATGACATAACATTTACGTTAAAAAGTAGTTCATGCCATAAAATAGCAACGGACTCTATTTAAAGTTTCCTTTTCGTACGTAAACTGCATAATCATTAATTCTCACAAAATTTATAAAGTGTTAAAATATGCACATTATAATGGGTTGTCATACAAGAAAAACACATACGCGTTTCACTATTGTTAACCTGACAACAAATCAAAATGCGCGTATCATAACACTTTATAGAAATTTGTTACATTTAATGATACTTTTTGAAGTTTACGATCAAAATGTTTGAATCACCATATGTCGTTGAAACTTAGGCCACGTCAATCTCTTTTGAGTGTCAATTTACCCTTTTCCAACAGCCTAACCCAAGGCAATAAGGAGCATATGATCTAGTAACCTTTACCCATGAGTTGTATTGAATAAATGATTTATTTTCTCAAACCCTCATCGAATGGTGAAATAAATGTTTACCGTAAATGAGTGATATACCTAATGCAATATGGTGGTATTTACTTGCAAATAAGATTTGTAATCACCTAATAAAAAACAAAGTCAACTAAAATTGTGTGTGTGAACTTAAAATAGTTAATGATTTTTTACAATAACGTGCCAACTTACAATTGTTAGGATGGCTTAGCTTGCATTTATATAATTTTCCGCTTAAATCAAACTATACTAAACTTGCTTATAAGAAATGAAAAGTCAACTTGCAATAATGTGTTTTAATAACTTAAAGCCATCTTTATAATTTATTATTAATTTTTATACCATAGACTATCATTCAAAACAATGACGATTTGAACATTATCTATGTTAGGATCGTTTCTATGGTTGATATGGTGATTCGGAGGTCTTGGAAGATGGAAGAAACCCATCTTCAAGTTAGAGAGAAAGCTAGAGAGAGAGGGAAATACTATGTGTTTATTGAAAAGAAAAGTGAATTACACAAAGAGATCTCACCCTCCATGGAAGTATGGAGGGTATTTATACCCAAACACTTACATCTATCACTAAATGACATAACAAGCCCTTGTGTTTGAGGTAACAAAGATAGAAATGTAATCCCGTCAATGTCGCTCCATTTACGAGTTAGGAGCGATTCCAACAATCTTCCCCAATGGGACGACATAAGGATTACTTACAACATTTACTACAAATATAGAAAACAAAATAAAGAAAGGTCTTCATAAGCTCTTCAAGTCCGAGGATGATGAAAGGTTACGCTTTGTCTTCTTCCTGTACCTTGACTTGAGAACCGCTTTTCTTCACTTGTAGGCAAATGATGTAATATGCATAAATTGGATTAACTTCCCCAATTCATGCTGCATGTCTTTACCACACCTTTTGGCGAAGTTTCGAGTATAACAATTAGAACCCGTTAGAACCGGTCACAACCGTAAAAACAATGGCTTACAAGAATGGCTTACGCTTACTTCAGAGAAAAAGGAAAGTGTAAGAGAAGACAAACACACACACACACACACGTAATAGTATGAAACTTAAAGAAAAGAGTGAGTGAAAGAATAACTTGAACAACCAACCCTCAAATGAGGGTTTACAATAGTTTATAGGCAGGGAGCTCAACACTCCTCTCCTTCCCTATTCCTTATTGGACTTGGATCAAGCTTATGGGCCTTCTACATAAGCTTGACCTTAAACAAACATAAAGGCCATAACAAAGCTACCTATTACATATGAAATATAAATACTTGAAATCTTGTTTAGGAGTGATTCCAACAATCTCCCCTCAAGTATATATGAATGTAAACGGTGAAGGCGTTGATGTAATAGTAGTCGTGGCGTCTTCGCATTCTTCTTTCTTGTGAGAGGAATTGCCTTGATTCAAACAATCTCCCAAAGTGTAGAGATAGTTATCTTTGAACGGTTAAGCTTGACGTCATATTTAACTTTGTTCTTTGATCAATTGTTCTTTGTGGTGAAAGTGATAGTATGTTGTTGTGCGCATCGATCTGTCTCGTGTGCCTTGTTTGCTCCAATGTCTCCACGTCATTCTTCAACATGCTCACACGCCTATGACGTTGGAATTCAATCTTGATGAAGTTCTCTAAGTCTTTAACTTTGTAGATTCTTTGGTTAGACGAAGAATCATTCGACGGTTGTGTTGCTTTTGAATAGAACTTCCATTAGTGATGATGTTGGCGTGAGCATGAGAAGAATCAAGACGATCATTCCGCTCCGAGCTTCCATAAGAAGAAAACATTGCAAATGGTTAGAAATAAGCGGTTTCCGCACTTACAAGTTTGAACTTGAGAGTGTTAACAACATAGTGTGAAAACACAACTCTAATTCTTACAAAGGCCGTTCTCGAACTGAGTCCCACAAGTGAGATAACGCGATGTACCGGGTACATCTACGATTCGGATGAGTCGTTGAGGTACACCAAGCATCACCTCACGATCAGAGACCGTTTGAGACACACTCGCGTAATCCACGGGAGTTACCGAAGCGACCGCCGTGGTACATTTGATGTTGACCACGGCGGAGTTTCCATTCAATCACCGAGGATCACGGATGTGAACCTCTCATAAATGTTCTCGACAGTTGCTAAGATCCGTGAAGGACTCGATATGAACCATCGAATCATCAAGACCTTATTGTTGATCAACAAGTGATTAAATGTCAAGTGTTCCTAAGAGATCTTTTGATGAATCTCGTGGCTCTAGACTCAACATGCGTTTTGGTTTACTGAGCGGAGACTAGGAGAGGTCTCCTTCTTCAATACCAACAATCTCTAAGAGAAGCCAATAGTTTATGTAGGGTTCCTGTGAGAATGAAACAAGCTTCGCTGAGAGAAACTTGAGTGGCTAAGAAGGTTTAGTGCATGCGTCCACCGGGTCCATGACGACTTTTAATCTTCAATACGGTGTCACTAAGTGACAACCAAGAGTATATGAGTTGAACCCGTTATGCGCCTAAGTTGAATAACTGGAGGGCTATTTCTTTTCACCCTTTTCTTTACATTTCTTTTGATTCTTCAACTCCTTCTTTCTCCAATTCTCATTTTCTCCTTTTACAATCATTCCTAAGGACTTCTAACACTAACTAATGGTAGTGTCCTTGGGTAGATCCTTCCGGCTCTGGCGGATCATAGGACAGTTATTCCTAACCTTAGTCACCTTATAACTCCATGACTAACCTATGTTTGCCATTATAACCATTTGTAAGTTAAAATATCTCTCAAAGGGTTTGTAAATGAAAACATGTTTGAACCACGGTGAGAGATAAGTTTTGCATAAATACTCCCCTCCACATGTGCTTAATAGTTTTAATGGTTAAATGCACAAGAGGAAAGAGCGCGACTTTATGAATTGATCCACTAAAGATAGACAATCTCCCGAGACACGGTTCGTTGAATAGTTAAAGAGTTACATTGTCGGTTTTAGGTGACAACTAGCTCTAATAACTACCTTGAAGGTGTAGACAAACCTCGAAGGTTGTCATACCCGTCGAGTTCATGTCTATCAAGAGCTTCTCGAATGGTACCTTCTACTAAGACAAGTCCTTTGCGAGACACGTTTACATCACTAGCGAACTAGCTTGAAATTATTACCCGTCTAGGACAAGTCTTTTCGAGTTACAAACAGTTTAGTACCGTCAATTCGTTGGTTAAGTCTCGAGGTACACGGATTCATTTGCATTCAAGACAACATATTTCTTATCACACAAATTTTCTCCCTCAAAATGGCATATAAAAATGTTGTTTTTGAACGGTTGAGAATAAATATGACCATTTTGAGTGTTTGTGGGAAGAGTGACCACTGTGAACAATTTGTGAACAAAGTTTTAATTCAAATACTCCCCTCAATTAGTGATATAAGCGGTTGAGGTTTTTGAAAATCTTATGGGAAGTACTTGTCTTTTGAGCAAAACCTTGAAAAATGAAAGGTTTGATAGGTTTTACTCAAAATAAGAAGCTTTCGCTCCTTTTATAAGGATTGAGGCACCGAGGCGCACTACGTGGTCCTTTCTTGACAGATCACGGGTTGTACAACATTTATGTGTGCACAAGCCATGTTAGGGAAAAGATGAAATAAGTATGAAACAAATTAACCTTTCCCCAATTGACGATGTTTGAAATAGCTCCCCTCAAACCGACAACCTGTCATTAGCAGATTCAAACTTTGATGGAGTGAACATTTCCTCTAACTTTTGACGGTTTCGATGCGTGGAATTTATAGATGAGCGATAAACCATACAAAGAAAATCGACAAATTGCGGAAGATCCGTTCGAGGTAACATGCCGAAATCAACAAGATCTTCTCGAAGATGCATCATCAAACAAACCATGATACGACTTTCCCGAATGTTGTGGTCCGAATACTAGTCACCGTGAGGCATCATACCAAGACATCTTATATATTTGTGTAACTTCACACAATATAACCCGTGAAAGTTGAGACGATAACACCGAATTAAGACGTTTGAACCACAGATCGTCTCATTTCTTCGCCCTTATGGAAGAAATTTTGGAGAGCATTGGGTTTTCGCAAGGAAGCATGTGGAAAAACGAAGAAGGAAAGGGATGCCTACACTCTCTCCCCCTCGATGTTTTCAATGAATCAGAATCATACACCACGTATGTTGATGATGAATTGAAGACATCGAAACCATGTAAATCCAAGCAACCGAACAAGTGTGAAGTACCATAAATATCTTGAGAGAATCAACTGCTGACGAAAAACATCTCAGTTCAATAAGTTGATCATCAGCTGTGACATTGTTGTAGGAAACACTTTGTTCTTCTGTTATCAAAGATTCGATTGTTGGAGGTGCATCTATAACAATGGTAGTTGTTGTAGTTTCAGAGTGTATCCGAAATTAGAGTATTATCTGTTGTGCAGCGGAAACATTCGATACATCTGAAGCACGACTTTTGACAGAATCTTTAACTAGAGGAGCCAGCAATGTTCCCAATTTATGATGATTAAGTACAATGGTGGAGCAATGATGAATCATGATAATTTTTTACGGTGAGAAACGGGTCCTCTGTTGTTTTGTAGTAGGAGCCATTGATGTTGTACTGCATAGAAAAGTAGAAGGGGGGCAAGAAAGAGAAGACATGGATCCCCAAGTGTAACTCGGGTTCCGTGTTAGAGGCATAAAGATGTAGTGTCAATTATCTTCTTGACACCGAACATGCTATTTTGATGATTTCCTTTCTGCCTCACGGATGGATGTAGAGGTATCACACTTGTTATGGTGCAACTACTTAGTATTTTGCACTGTAGGAATCCACCTAAGACCAGCAGTTTGAAAACTTTACCCGTTGGTATCCATCTAAGGTTAGATCTAAGGGATGTTGAAACTTCTTTTGGGAAGAATTTGCGTCCTATATTGATCCACCTATTAGGTTTCAAGTTTTATGTTTAGAGCAACGGGTTTATTTCTAGCTGTTTGAGGTAACTTAGGTTTTGGTTTGCTACTACAAGCGTGTTCAAGAATACACTCGAAGGTGATACACTAGGTCGTGAACCTAAGATTCCATCCTTTTGGAGTAGTGCCCTTTTCCTAGCCTTTTTAGATCATAGTTCTTGTATCGTCATTTGAATCATATGTATTTTTACGTTTAATTCTCGATTTAGACACAATGTTCGAACTAATCCTAGATTGGCGAGCGACCACTTGTGCAGTATATATGAAACATGTTTCATAGAAATGTACATTATTGTTGTGCCGGAATGTGGAGTGATTGGTTTTGACAAATGATTATTCTCAACAACTTGGGAGGAAACCGTGATTTTGACGATTTTGAACGTTCGGATTTAAAAGCGGTTGGATGTCTAACAACCGATTGGTTTCGATTGGTTTTAGAGACGATTTCCCAAGATTGTTGGTTTTGCACAATTAGTATCCACACTCTTGTCGGTTAATCTTCTCGGTTTGTTTTGCAAAGCAACATGTGCAAGCCCTTTGCTTGAAGTTGAGCCTTTAAATGCTCATTTTCTTTTACTAATAAATCCACACGATTACTTTGTTCATTTGAAAGTGACCATTGTGTTACGAGGAAAAGATTTGTTTTGTAATTTAAGTTCAAGAGAGATGCAATGTGCCTCTAGTTTTGAAAAATCTTTATGAAACCGAGCAATGGTCTTTTGAGAAGAATGTTTTCGATTCAAGAGTTTGATTTGACGTTTCAGTTGAATTGTTAACAAGTAAGGGCTCGAGACATGAGAAAGTTGTCCGGACATTGTGCAACATCTTGGTCAACCTCTCCTTCATTCTTGAATTCGGGTTGCTCGGTGTGTTGAATCGCATTTGCGCGCGAATATGATCAACGATGGATTGTACCTCGACCATCCGTTCTATGTCGATGTCATAGGTGGGTAAGATATCTTCCTCAACCATTTGTTCTTCGTCACGCTTAGGCTCGGTGTCGTAGTTAAGTATGATATCTTCTCCGGATCTGCTGTTTGTCATCGCTTTTTTCAATGCTTCAACGTCATTGTCCTCATTACCGGCGGATGCGATAATCACCACATTCTCAACGTCCATTTGAGCATTCCTTTCATGTACAAAGAACTCTTGCACCTTGTACGATGCGGGATATTGGGAATTAGATCTTGTCGGCGCTTGAATGCCGAGATATAGCCATTAATCCTTCTTGCAATGCCACAAATGGATCTTTATGATCGAATCCATTTTACTCCCTGCGAAGTATCAAAGAGAAGAAAAGGTGCAAAGTCGATATAGCACACAGAAGGTCGATATAGTGAGTTGCAATTTCCCTCCAAAAATAATTTTGAAAATTTTTGACTCTCAAAATTTGAAATTCACTATAGAATTCAATTCTAAGGTTGAAAGAAAAATTTGAGTTATGACAATTTTGACGCCAAATTTTACCCGAAAAATTTGAATTTGGGTCCAAAAATTTGAATTTTTGACCAAAATTTTCACGGTTAAACCAAAATTTGAATCTCGCGTAAAAATTGAACGTTTAGTCTCCTTGAAAAATTAAATTTTACTCAAATTTTCCCGCCTTTTGTAAAAATTAAATTTTACTCTTTTTTTTTTTTTTTTTTTTTTTTTTTTTTTTTTGTTAACTTGTGTTGATGGATCTTTGTAGTCAAATGAACCTTTGTTGATGAAGTGTCCTTAGGCGTAGAAATCACAATAAAGCTTATGCGTAGAAACACCAAACTTACGCGTAACAATGATAGTTACGCGTAGGATTAGCTTACGCGTAAGCAGGGAAAAGACTAAAGTTATGCGTAGGCAAAAGTTATGCGTAGAAAAGTTAGGCGTAGGATCCACTTATGCGTAAGACAAGGCTTATGCGTAAGATTAATCTTATGCGTAGGTTTTTCTACGCGTAAGCTGAAGCTTATGCGTAAGTTTAGGGTTTTATCCCAAGTGATCTTGTACACTATCACAGTGCAAAAGATATCCAAAGTCGACGTATTTTCAGACTTATCCAAGCAAGAAAACACGGAGTAAACCACGAAAATGAAGATCAAACCAAGAACAAAGTTACGCGTAGAACTACTCGTAAAACTAGGGTTTTGATACGCGTAATCCTACTCGTAAGAATGATTTTGTCCAAAGATGTTTCTAAACCGGTTTTGTGTGATGAAATAGCTTCAATAACACCAAAATAACACAAAAGTGTGAAACTTGATGATCCAAAGCCTTAAAACAGTTCTGCGTAGGATAACACTTGCGTGCAAAAACAAGCTTAAAAACAAGGAAAAACACGTAAAGTTCCAAACTTTTGCCAAAACCAATAGTTTAACACCTAATAACGTTGAAAGTACAAGAATCTTGGATTCAAAAGTGTAAAAATCGCTTTTAAGCGAACCAAAGATTGTGTTATCTTTACGCGAAGACCCAAAACCAAAACTTCAAAACAAAGTGTACACCCAACTATTTGGCGATTGATACCACTTTGTTAGGTCACAAGTTTTACAACACAAGCTTATAAGAGAAGAGATAAGGCGATTGAACAAGCTAAACACACACACACACACAATATATGAAACCGGTTAAAGAAAAGAGTGAGTGAAAGAATAACTTGAACAACCAACCTTCAAATGAGGGTTTTACAATGTATTTATAGGCAAGGAGCTAGGCAACACTCCTCTCCTTCCCTATTCCTTATTGGACTTGGATCAAGCTTATGGGCCTTCTACGTAAGCTTGACCTTAAACAAACATAAAGGCCATAACAAAGCTACCTATTACATATGAAATATAAATACTTGAAATACTGTTTAGGAGTGATTCCAACAATCTACCTCGTCATTTACCTACACATGTTTTACTACGTTATACATGTTAAGTAGGAGGGTCAATTCTTTCACCACATTTACACAACTTAGTAAACACAACGATTAACTATGTTAATATATAATGAAATCCCAAAGCCTCAACAAAATATATGAGGTAATGATAATGTCATATTCTTAATCTATACCTTCATAACTTGGATTGAATTGTATTGAAATAAGTTTTACATGGTTTTTTTCGCTTTAGGATTAGAAAAAGGCAAAAACAATTAATGCTTCATATATAATCAGTGGTAAGTACATACCATTTTATATATCATAGCGAATATACATATAAATTGAATAAGTTAACGTGAAATTGTCTTCATTGGATGCCTTGAATCATAATCTATTAAAATATTAACCTTGTTTTATGGTCTTATTATATCATTTAGTAATAGTTGACTATGATTGCTATATATCAAGGTCGATCATGTTGTTGTTAATGTATCACATTTGCAAGTAGACTAGATGTGACAAAGCTAACATTTTAATTTTTTATTACCACCAACTCTCACATGATTTACTTAAATAATTCTTCTGATAGATAGTTTATGAAAACAAAGGTTGTATCCAATGACAAATAGGTAAATCTCAGCTTTGACAAATTTGTATCGAATGACAAACATGTAGTAGCATAAAAGTTTTACAAACTTGTAGCTTTAATAATTAAGTAAACAACTGATTCGTGTGTAGTCAAAGCGGTTTTAAAATTTGTTTTCCCGATTAAGAATCAATCACTACTTGAGGACAAGTAATAATCAACCTTCCGGATGTCGTATTCCTTGGCGAGAGATGAATTGAATTTTATGTTTTTGTTTGTTCGTTTTAAATGATGCTTGATTATCGTTTTGTTTTTTGTTTGGTTTTGTAGGCTAATTTTAAAACTTTTTATACTAATTAATAAAGCCACTATTTTAAGTGACATAAAAATTAAACTAATAGCAAATAATAGATACCGACCAACAATATATGATAAAAAGCTATGCTTGTCAAGTGTGGTGAAAAGTTCATTAAGTATGAATTTTTCCTTAAAAGCACTTATGTAATTAATACCCGTCGAAACAAATTATTTCCTCACAACATTGGCTTATATTGAAAACAATTATTTTTCGAGGTAAAATTAGCGGACTTTAAATAATTAATTATCCCAACGGCTTTTTCCCGTTAAAATAACTAACTAATCAAATCATCGACATCCGAAATTATTAATTAACAACCTTTAATTATCCGCTTAGAAAGTAGATTTTCTCACAACGTTGGTTTATATTGAAAATCCTACTTTTTATCTAGATAAAATCTACTTGGTTAAATAGTTAACATCCTTAACGGCTTATGCCCGTTAAAGTTTCTAAAAATCAAACCAAGTAAACCAAAGGCTACCAATTAATAATCTCTAATATTCCACACTTAATTTCACAATTCATCAATCACTTAACAAGCATAATAAAAATCTACTCACTAATAGTAACTAAACCAACAAAGATAATCATATTAAGCTCAACAAACATCATTTTCCTACAAGCTAAAAAAGAAAGTAAGGAGAATAGAACCCGATCTACAATACGAGACGAATAAAACCACCCGATTTTATAAACTTATCAAACCCTAAAGTTTACTTCTTTATAAGCTTTAATAAAACCAAATATTTAATAAAGTTTGTGACTTTATTAACTAATTAGCTTATTAAGACTAAAAAGCTTTAAACTTTAGTTATTAACCGGTTTCATTGTAGCTTGGACTTTTTGACTTTTCAACAAGTTAAAGTGTTGTAGGAAAGAGAGAAAGAGAAACTCAAATACAACATAATTTAAATGTGCACATTGTAATGGGTTGTCATACAAGAAAATCACATACACGTTTCACTATTGTTAACCTGACAACACATCAAAATATGTGTATCATAACGTACACTTTATAAAAATTTGTTACATTTAATGATACTTTTTGAAGTTTATGATCAAAATGTTTAAATCGCCATACGCCGGTGAAACTTAGGCCACGTCAATCTCTTTTGAGTGTCAATTTACCCTTCTCCAACAGCCTAACCCAAGGCAATAAGGAGCATATGATCTAGTAGCCTTTACCCATGAGTTGTATTGAATAAATGATTTATTTTCTCAAACCCTCATCGAATGGTGAAATAAACGTTTATAGTAAAAGAGTGATATACCTAATGCAATATGGTGGTATTTACTTGCAAACAAGATTTGTAATCACCTAATAAAAAACAAAGTCAACTAAAATTGTGTGTGTGAACTTACAATAGTTAATGATTATTTTTTCACAATAACGTGCCAACTTACAATTGTTAGGATGGCTTAGCTTGCATTTAGATAAGTTTCCTTCTTAAATCAAACTATACTAAACTTGCTTATAAGAAATGAAAAGTCAACTTGCAAAAATGTTTTTTAATAACTTAAAGCCGTCTTTATAATTTATTATTAATTTTTATACTATAGACTATCATTCAAAACAATGACGATTTGAACATCATCTACCTCGTCATTTACCTACACATGTTTTACTATGTTATACATGTTAAGTAGGAGGGTCCATTATTTCACCACATTTACACAACATTAGTAAACACAACGATTAACTTTGTTAATATATAATGAAATCCCAAAGCCTCAACAAAATATATGAGGTAATGATAATGTCATATTCTTAATCTATACCTTCATAACTTGGATTGTATCGTATTGAAAGAAGGTTTACATGGTTTTTTTTTTTTTTTTTCTTTAGGATTAGAAAAAGGCAAAAACAATTAATGCTTCATATATAATGAGTGGTAAGTACATATCATTTTATATATCATAGCAAATATATATAAATTGAATAAGTTAACGTGAAATTGTCTTCATTGGATGCCTTGAATCATAATCTATAAAAATATTAACCTTGTTTTATGGTCTTATTATATCATTTAGTAATAGTTGACTATGATTGCTATATATCAAGGTCGATCATGTTGTTGTTAATGTATCACATTTTGCAAGTAGACTAGATGTGACAAAACTAACATGTTAATTTTTTATTACCACCATCTCTAACATGATTTACTTAAATAATGCTTCTAATAGATAGTTTATGAAAACAAAAGTTGTATCCAATGATCCAATGACAAATAGGTAAATCTCAGTTTTGACAAATTTGTATCGAATGACAAACATGTAGTAGCATAAAAGTTTTACAAACTTGTAGCTTTAATAATTAAGTAAACAACACATATATTAACCTGTTTCATTGTAGCTTGGACTTTTTGACTTTTCAACAAGTTAAAGCGTTGTAGGAATGAGAGAAAGAGAAACTCAAATACAACGTAATTTAAATAAAAACTTGATTATATGTCGTTTAAGTATTTTTTTTTTCTTTTAATGATTTATGTAATTAAACGTGTTGGCGGGTTGACATATCTAACACTTAACTAACTCGAACCTCAGACGCGTTGACATGCCTTTAACCCATGCCTATTTATCTCAATGTAAATTTAGGGTCATGTTTCATGAAGTGTCGGAAATTGCCGCCAATAACTAAACGAATTAAAAGTCAACTTGCAATAGTGTACTTAGTAGCTTGAAGTATCATTAAAAATTGAAAATTCCCATTAGCCTATAAGTAATAATGACATAACATTTACGTTAAAAAGTAGTTCAGGCCATAAAATAGCAACGGACTCTATTTAAAGTTTCCTTTTCGTACGTAAACTGCATAATATATCATTAATTGTCACAAAATTTATAAAGTGTTAAAATGTGCACATTATAATGGGTTGTCATACAAGAAAAACACATACACGTTTCACTATTGTTAACCTGACAAAACATCAAAATGTGCGTATCATAACACTTTATAAAAATTTGTTAGATTTAATGATACTTTTTGAAGTTTACGTTCAAAATGTTTGAATCGCCATACGCCGGTGAAACTCAGGCCACGTCAATTTCTTTTGAGTGCCAATTTGCCCTTCTCCAACAGCCTTACCCAAGGCAATAAGGAGCATATGATCTAGTAACCTTTACCCATGAGTTGTATTAAATAACAACTTGATTACATGTAAACCTCATTAATATAACTCATTCAGGTATTAAAAGAAATTGGTGTTTGATTTTAGTATCAATGGTTGTTATGGATATAGAATTGTAATAAAAATATATGTAAACAAATTAATAGGAGCTTTGATATATACCCTCCTACTATTTTCTCATACAAATCTTACTACACACAACAATATTATATAGCTTTCTTTCACTTATTCTCTCTCTGCATTCAAACCTTAAATTTTGACAAGTGTCAACATTATGTGAGTAGGCACATTTGTAGAAGGCTTTTGTATGAATATTTAGCATTTATCAATTAACAGCCATAGAAAAAATTGTAGTTCTACTAATTGGATAAAAAAATGATGGTTGGTGGATGTTGCCTCTATATATATATTACCGTATGTAAAAAATCATGAGGAAATAACTAATGGTTGTGGTTGTTCAGATTAAATGTCTACGGAATTTTTGATGAATGGGACATGCATTGGCGAGTTTCTATGCATCTTAGAAGAAGTTATGATGGATGCTGAATTAATATCAACAAATGTGGTAAATATAAATTAGAATCTAATGACATATGAAATGACTAATTAATGAAATTATTTACTGCTAGTTGGCAGCTTTTATTAGATCTACATTTACTAATAGCTTATTATAAAATTTAATTACATTTTCTTATGTTTCTTTTGACTTTCTCTCTTTTTTACAAGAGTATTGCTATATCCTCCTACTCTTTGTACATACTTATCCTACTACCCACATGAAAATATAACACATGTATTCCACTTATTATCTCACTTCATCTCAACCGTCAGTTTTTTCATATGTGAGGATCCCGAAAGTAGGATAATAAGTAAGAATGTTTAGCAGGAAGAAATATCATTTCTCTTCTTACAATCATAAACAACGCATCATGTGGTTGAATAAAAAAATGACTTTTTGGTTAGTGTTTTGTTGTATTTAAGTGAAAATCCCGTACGATATGAAAATTAGAGGTTTACACCCATATTCTGTTTACGTTGATGTTGCAATTTCAATAAAAATCTAGTTTTTTTTACATAAAAGAATTTCTTAATTATTTTACGATATTCTAGTAATAAATTACCTTTCGGAATTAGTTATAGTTTACTACTACAAAACTATGATAGAAGCATGTTCGACATTTTGGTTAGTGTTTTGTTGTATTCAAGTGAAAATCACGTACAATATTCACTACGATTAATAAATAAAAATGTTAACTAAACTTGAGTGTAACCTCAATAATTTATGGTTATTTTTTTATAATAATGTGTCAACTTTCATTTAAGTAATTTTCATTTTTAAAACGAATTCTAATAAAATATCTTACCAAAAGTAGGATCGGCAATTTAGTCGTATTTGAGTTAAATCCAACTCTTGGTAATTACAATGTTGATAACAATACTTAATTTTAGATGAATGATGATCGGTATATTGATTGTGCAGCCTATAGAAGACATAAATATAATCTCCATTTTTACACTTAAGGAGACAAATGTCGCTCGTTTATGGAGATATTAAACATGAATCTTAGGATTATACAATTGGGATTAGGCTATGAAAACGCGGCGGCTGTCTTTGTATATATACATGATGATAACTTTTTTCAGCCAACTTTCTAACACCAACCAAATTATCCCTCTAAATCGCAACTAATCAAATACATTTTTTTTGGCACGACTAAATCACATATATCTTGCAATATCTCACAAATATTTCGAACTGGACATCAACCAACAACATCTTGCTTGATGAACTCACTCATATGCCACTACCCAATAGGAAAATAGGACACAAGACTCAAGTATGTTTTTTTTTTTTCTTATTATTATTTCAATGTTTATCATGAATTACAATGCTTTGTATTCGGCGAGGGATTCATGATTTTCGAGAAAGTGTTACACACAAAAAGTTGGTGCACAAAAAAACTGTTGAGTTAACCCATTAAAAATGGAGGTAGCAAATCGGAGGTTGCACATACCACAAAACAACGCTTTTTCTAAGGAAATTGCACTTCGTGACCTAAAATTGGGTGTTGCTCATGTCACAGCCGACACCAATGTACATACGTCCGTGTAATTGAACTACGTGGAATTATTATGGGGTTGAAGGCCGCTCAATTGTGCTATTAACTATTGTATATATGATATATGTGCTTATAGTATTTCATATCCATGCATAACTTACTTACAAACGTATTTATAAGTTTACTTACATTGATAGTGCTTTACATTAGTCCTTAACCCGTTCATTTTATCAAATGATCAAATTTGGTTCTAAAAATTACTCCGCAATCTTTTGTCAACGCTCATATACTTAGAAGTGCGCCCCAACGACAAAATATAAGCACTGGATGATAATATTATATTACAATCAATATATTTATTATTGTTAGTCGTATTTTTATAGTCTTTATATATATGCTTGAAGGGTAGAATCTTCTTATTTTAATTGGTCATCGCAACTATGCATATTATATATTATGCTATCACCATCTCCAGCTCATTTTGGAAGTAGACAACATGTAACTAATCCAACAAGTTGAATCTTCTTAAGTATCACCATCACCCCATGATTAATTTAAATAATTCTTCTATAGATAGTTTATGAAAACAAAGATTTTTTTAGAGAAAATAGGGTGTAATAATAACACTTGAATAAAATGTACCTTGGTGTTCAACATATACAAATCTTAACAATTATATTGATGATAACAATGATAGTTAAAATTTAAGAGGAAAAATTTGCGGTATATTGATTTTGCAGCCATGTAGAAGACCTAAAAATCATGTCCATTTTTACACTTAAGGAGAGAAACGTCGCTCATTTATGTAAGTACTTTTTGGGTTAACCATGGTTTTTGACCTTTTATCCGACTAATATACGGGGTTTGAAGCTAGCGCCACACATACTCAAACCGAGTAAAGTCCTTTCTTTTAAAAAGGTTGGCGTTGTCACTTCATGGTTTTTTGCACCTAGAATGAATTGGAATTGAACTTGAGATCTCATACATCTTATACTGATAGTTACATGTTTTTTTGTCACTATAAGACTATTGAGTGGTTCGTTTATGTAAGTATTTAAACATGAATATTAAGATTACACAATTGGGATTAGGCTATCAAAACGCGGAGACTGTGGCTATGTTTGGCGCGGAGTTTTTTTGAGGTTTTAGAGCGACGAGCGGTGAGCAATGAGCTTTTTGATTTTAATGTTCTCTTGGAAAGAGAGCACTGAGCTTTGCTATTTTTTTAGGAAAACTTATTTTTTCAATGCTTCTTTAAAAAGCAGTGAGCGGTGAACGACGAGCTGTGACTACCGCTCACAACTACGGCTCATAGCCCACTCCTATTGCTCACAAGTATTTTACCAAAAACACCATGTCTTTATACCTATACATGATGATAACTTTCCTTCATCCAAATTTCTATGTCAATTAAAATTAGGGAAAATGATAAATTTAGGCATCAAAGTTGCCACGTTTTCCTTTTTTGGGCATCGAACTTTTTTTTTTCCTATTGTAGCACTGAACTTGCCTAATTTTTCTTTTCGGGCATCAAGTTTGATTTTGTGTCACAAAACGAAAATTAGGCAAGTTCGATGCTACAATAGGAAAAAAAAGTTTGATGCCCGTAAAAGGAAAAAGTTCGATGCCCAAAAAAAAGTTCGACCGTTAATTTTTTATTGCACCGTTAGTCCTTTTCGTTTGTTTTTAACGACCGTTATTATATTATTGCACCGTTAGTCCTTTTCGCCGTTCTTACATAGCCGTCCGTTTACACGGTTTCGTCCGTTTGCGTTTTAAATCAGGTTTAGACGTTTTGTCCGCTTTTGCCTGTTTGGTCCCTTTTGCGCCGTCCGCTTTGCACGGTTTTGCGTTTTCCGCTTTTGCCGCGTTTCATCCGTTTTGCACATTTTCCGTTTTGCGTTTTCGTCGCTTTTGCACGTTTTGCATCGTTGCCCGCTTTTGCCGTTGCCGTCGCTTTGTCCGTTTTGCCCGCTTTTGCACGCAAAAGCGGACGAAAACGCAAAACGGACGAAACTGCAAAAATGGAAGAAAACGTAAAACGGACGAAACTGCAAAACATGCAAAACGCAAAAGCGGACGAAAACGCAAAACGGATGAAACTCGGCAAAAGCGGACGAAAACGCAAAACCGAGAAAACGTGCAAAACGGACGAAAACGTAAAACGGACGAACTGCAAAAGAGGACGAAATGTGCAAAAGGGACGAATCAGGTAAAAGCGGACGAAAACGCGTAAAACCGATTTAAAACGTGCAAAATGGACGAAACATGTAAAACGGATGAAAACGTAAAACGGACGAAAAGGACTAACGGTGCATTAAAAAATTAACGGTCGAACTTTTTTTTTCTAGGCATCGAACTTTTTTTTCTTTCGGGCATCGAACTTTTTTTCCTATTGTAGCAATGAACTTGCCTATTTTTCCTTTTCTGGGCATCGAAGTTTGATTTTGTGTCACAAAAGGAAAATTAGGCAAGTTCAGTGCTACCATAGGAAAAAAAAAAAAGTTCGATGCCCTGAAAAGGAAAACGTGGCAACTTTGATGCCTAAATTTATCATTTTCCCTAAAAATTATCCCCTAAATCGCAACTAACCCAATATGTTTTTTTCATACGAAATTTTTAACACGGCTAAATTGCATATATCTTGCAATATCTCACAAATAATTTGATCTAGAGATCAACCAAAAAAATATTGTTTGATGAACTCACTCACATGCCACTACCCAATAGGAAAATAGGTGAGAAGCCTCAATGTTTATCATGAATTACAATACCTGACATACATGCTTATAGTATTTCAAATCCATGCATAACTTGTTGGAAAACTTGTGAATAAGATATCGAGTCTCGAAATACAGGGACTTGAATGGAACATGTTGGAAGAATACAAAATCCTGTTGTTACATCTTTAGTTGTAACAGACTTTTGGTTCTCATGAGTATGTTATAAATGACAATTAATAAGTTTAATGGTGGTCATTGCATCGGTTACAAATTATACAATATAAATGGTAACCTTCTCTAATGTTCAAGATGAGAGAAATAGCATATAGTCTCGATTCCCTGTTCAAACACATCACACACAAATGCAAATGGAAATTCCAGGCATGGATGGCATATCCGGCAGTACAACATATTGTTTCCGATCATTGTACCCTGGGAAATAGACGCCTAATGGACGGCGAATCTGTTTTAAGGGAAGCGCGTTAAACACGTGCCTCGATCACGTTATTGCATACGGTTTCATCTAAATTTCTGTCTCATTATTTTATTTTGTGTATGTTCATACTTTCGTTTACAGATTTATGGTGTTGTTGCTTTGTATCATAGTTGCGATTTCTGATTACAAGTATCCTTCTACTACAATCTTAAAACAGATTAGAGTCATTGTTTAATCAGAGGAATGATACAATACATAATACAGGTTTTAAATGAATGATACCAGAATTTGTTTTAAAATTATTTGATTTTAAAGTCCTATCACAAAGCCAATTTGGTATCTTTAATTTAAAAAAAATAAAAATAAAAATAATTCAATGTGAAAAGATTACAAATGTGCTTACACCTAGATTATCTGTCAATCGTATTCTTGTCAAATTTTTCTATATGTCTAGAGTTTGTTTATGGGAAGATTCCTTGCTGGAAACTTTTGATGATTTATGAGCTGTCAAGAATGTACATGTGCAGTTTTTTTTTGGTGTATAGTATTGTCAGTTTTTTTTTTTTTTTACTTAATCTTTAACATGGGCCGGAAACTTTAGTGTTGAATTTTATGACAAGGTACTCATTTCCTAAAGTACTCGTAGGAGAAAGTTTGGTGAAATTTATGTAGGAAATTTTCTGTGGAGATTCTATAGAAGCAGTTTGTTTGATGAAAACATTAATTTTAGGCCATTTGGATCAGCTTTCTTGAATTCCTTTTGTGCAGAAATTTTATGCTAAAAAGTGATTTAAAAGGGTTGTTTGGCTGCTAAATTTCTTATGTAGTGAACTGATCTTCAAAGTGGTGTTAGAAAAACCTTTTTTGGTTGCTGAAATTTTGTGGCAAAAGAACTTTTAAAAGGGTGTGCGGTTGCTGAAATTTGTGTGCCAAAAAGGACTTTTAAAAGGGTGTTTGGTAACTGAAATTTTAAGCTTGTTGGTGGTGATTTTCTACGCAGAAAATAAGCCGTTTGGTTGCTGAAAATGGCAGCTTTGTAGCTGAAATTTTAAGCTTTTTGGTGCTGATTTTTCACGCAGAAAATAAGCTGTTTGGTTGCTGAAATTTTAAGCTTGTTGGTACTGATTTTCTACGCAGAAAATAAGCTGTTTGGTTGCTGAAATTTTAAGCTTGTTGGTACTGATTTTCTACGCAGAAAATAAGTTGTTTGGTTGTTGAAAATGGCAGCTTTTGTTGCTGAAAGTTTAAGCTTTTTGATGCTGATTTTCTATGCAGAAAATAAGCCGTTTGGTTGATGAATTTTATGCTGAAAATGGCAGCTTGGTTGCTGAAATTTTAAGCTTTTTGGTGTTGATTTTTCACGCAGAAAATAAGCATTTTGGTTGCTGAAATTTTAAGTTTTTTGGCGCCTATTTTTAATGCAGGAAATAAGCCTTTTGGTTGTTGAATTTAATGCAGAAAATGGCAGATTGGTTGCTGAAATTTAAACTTTTGAAAATTAACTATAAAAGGCTGGACATAAATAGTCTTGGTGTTGCTTGGTTCGGTGGTACTGACTTAGTACTATGACAATATACAAATTGCTTGATTTTGTATCGAGTATTGAGAGAGTTTGGATGTTGCAAATATTCACTAGTGAATATTGTTGCAAATAATCAAACCATTTGTTATTCTAAATGAAAATAAAGTCGAGACTTGTTGTAACTCATGTTACTAACGGTTTGTCATAGTGAAAGATATGCACAAATGTTAACAATAACCGTTAAGACATAGTGAAATGTTAAGAAAGCTCACACATATTGATAATGACAATTTATGTTGGTTTATGTAACTAACTTGAATGGGTATAATTGTCATTCATACTGAGCTATTGTCCGTTATCTTACATCGGACATATTTTTTATCTTGATGAATGATTACATGTTGATATTTTGTGATCATAATCATGTAAAATTGGGATTACATATGTTTATATGATCTCAAGTGAATATGAAAGACATGTTGTATGTGTAGGCTTTACACAAGTACCAACGTTTGTGGTTTAAGGTGGTGACTAGATCTCTTAAATAATTTGTCTTATAGAAGAATGGTATTAGACGAAGCAATGAATAATCAGAATGATGCATCTTCTATTCATATGATTGATTCATTGGTCTAAAGCATGCTAGACATGGAATTTGTTAATTATGATATGGAAAATAATTAACGTCAAACATTCAAAGAATGTATACACAAATTAGAAACTTGTGTGATGATAATTAATAAGGTTATTCGTGTCATATACTCAAAAGAGTATCCCTTAAACGAGATTGACGTTGAAAGAAAGAACCCTTTCTACAAGATTCTTGAAATAGGTTCAATGTGGGGGATTCCGGCCCAGCTAGAGTTCAAATGACACCAATCAACATCTATTCAAAATAGAGATAGATGTGTTACCCATTTGAAATACTCAAGAACTATTGGTAGAACCACAATCACGGTTTTGTTTAGAGCAAACGTAACAACTATTTGATGGTTAATTAATGTTATTAATGACCATTCGATTTCAAATCATGAGTGGTGTATACACTCTTGAAATGAACACTATATTTTGGATGTCCTCTAGACATAAAATATAGCTAGGTCAATGACTTAATTCAGATTTTATCACGATTGATAAATTTCGATAAGAGACAAAATGTGTACGGTTAATAGAAATGACACACCAACGCTCCTAGAATGGTAGTTGTATACAATGTGGTAGCCATTAAAGAATTGGCGTAACTTATACCACAATATATAATGGTGAGTCAAGACATATTTTGTCAATACGACAACTACTCTCAACACGAGTTATTAACTTTGACAATGTGAAGTCAAATGATAACAATGCGGATCCGCTTATAAAAGGGTTAATCAGAGAGTGAGTTACCAAGTCGTGTGGAGGAATGGGACTAAAGCCCCGAAAAAGTTTATATGAAGGAAAACCTAACCAGATGACTGGAGATCCCAAGATCTGGGTTCAATAGGACAACCTAATTGTATAAACTGAGGGAGGTCACTGTGGGGGAGTAATCAATTCTCCATCCATATAAGGGAGTTTGTAAACTTCCTAGTCCATTCCTATAATAAAGGACAATATGAGGATAAGCTTATCGCTTTTAATGATTCGATTAGAATCACCTATGTGAGAGAAGTGGGTCGCTCAAGGAAATGTGGGCGCAATTCCTAAAATCTTCGCAAAACCAAAGCTAGTGTTCATGACCATAACGAACACAACTATGAGGATTTGACTATGTCAAGGAGAAACTGTGTGAACTTATATTGTCGTCTATATAAATAGCGCATCGGTTCAAAGACATCGTGTTCTCTTGGCGCTAGTATGCTAAGTATATTTTATATGGGAAGGTTCAAAGGGTTACACCTACCTATCCTATGCAGGATTCAATCGCGAGAATTTCATTGAAATTTGTGTTTTCGAGTCGATCTTTATTCATGGGGGATTGTTGGAAAACTTGTGAATAAGATATCGAGTCTCAAATATGTGGACTTGAATGGAACATGTTGGAAGAATACAAAGCTCGCACAAAAGCCTCGTTGTTACATCATTAGTTGTAATGACTTTTGGTTCTCATGAGTATGTTAATGACAATTAATAAGTTTAATGGTGGTCATTGCATCGGTTACACATTATACAATATAAATGGTAACCTTCTCTAATGTTCAAGATGAGAGAAATAGCATATACTCTCGATTCCATGTTCAAACGCATCACACACAAATGCAAATGGAAATTTCAAGCATGGATGTCATATCCGGCAGTACAACATACTGTTTTTGATCGTTGTACCCTGGGAAATAGACGCCTAGACGGCGAATCTGTTTTAAGGGAAGCGTGTTAAACACGTGCCTCGATCACGTTATTGCATACGGTTTCATCTAAATTTCTGTCACATTATTTTATTTTGTGTATGTTCATACTTTCCTTTACAGATTTATGGTGTTGTTGCTTTGTATCATAGTTGCGATTTCTGATTACAGGTATCCTTCTACTAGATAACTTACATACAGACGCATTTATAAGTGAGTTAATGACAAAAAAAAACTTGATTTTCAGCCTTTTGACTTCGCGATTTTTTTTCTTCCAAAAAGTGAAGTCAAGCAAAAATTAAAACTGAAGTTGACTGAAAAAATGAAGTCGAGCAAAAAATAAAACTGGAGTCGAGTAGTCACGCAGTCGAAGAAAAAAATATCCAAATAAAGAAAATGGTCTATGAGATGATAAAAAAAAATCATAGTTTATTTAAGTCATTGGCCCTTTATAAGTTTATATAAAATGATAGTGCTTTACATTAGTTGCGTACTTTCGCGTATTTCATTACTTTTGCTTTCATCCACTGTCCTTGACCCGTGCATTTTACCATATGATATCTTTTGACAATTCTGATATACTTAACCCCAACGACAAATACAAGCAATGGATGCCTAATATTTATTACAAGTTGGGTAATGTAACACAGGTTTATAACTGTTAATGGCCTAACAATTAAAATTTACGAGTACTAAATTGCTAACAATGTACGTTTACCAAGTTTTTCACCTGTTCATATCTTTCGACTTTATCTCATATGCAAAAAATCCTGCAAAGCTATATGTACAAAATGAAATTAATACTTTTGAACTATATATTCCCATAATATACTAATTTACCAAGCAATTTTGTAGAATTGATATATTAAGTACCCATGAGCATCTCAAGCCTTGCGGAGGCCTAAAGCCAAGTTAAAAAATGACGCATTTTCACTCAAAACGTTTCTATTTTAATACTTTATTTTATAGAAAACTAAAGATATATACTTTCATATATGTTGGTTGGTATGGAATATGTGAAGGACCTATTATGACATTCTTGATTGTAGGAGGGTACAGTGGCGGAGCCAGTAAATACAAGTATGGGGGGCGAAAGCAATTCTAGTCAATAACATGTTAAGATAAGTTTTTAGCGTAACAAGTCGGGTCGGGTCGTGTTATATGCATTAAAGGTAACGAGCCGGGTCGGGTCGTGTTATATGCGTTAAATCTCCAATTAATGTGCCCAGTTCTTTTTAATTCGTTTCATCAAGGTTGTCAAGATCGGGATCCTACCCAGAATCGTTTTCGTCTTTGCAAGATCGTGATCGTAAGATCGAATCAGGATCTTAAGATCCTACTCTAATGTTATTATTTAATAGTTTATGTAATTTTATACAAATCTACAAATTCTAATATATTATAACCATAAAATACTATGAATGTTTCATATAAATGTTGTCATAAATTATGGTTATAAAATGTTTAAAGAGGTTAACATGTTGTTTTTTGAATTCTACAAACAAACAACCCATAAAGTTGCAGTTTTTTAGTTTGTAATCCGTGAAAAGTAAGATCGGATCGGATTAGATCGTAAGATCGTATGGTCAAGATCGGGATCCTATAAGATCTTAAGCTTGCAAAGATCCTATGTAGGATCCGGATCGTTTTTGCTTTGCAGTATCGTAAAATCGTAAGATCCTAAGATCAGGATCCCGACAACCATGCGTTTCATTGTATCAAAAATCTTACAACCACAAACGAAAACTATAACTTCGGGGTTCTCAAACATTATTATACCACACAAATAATACGGAGTAGTTAGAAACAAAATATTAAAGTCTACTATTCCTAAACAAAATAAATAGGTTGTAGCTTGTAGGAGTTGTAGGTAGCAAAACAATAAAACTATCATATATTATTATCTTTAATTTAGTTAGAAAAAAAGTGTGGATAAATGTCATGTGGCTGTAAAATGATTTACTTTTCATTTAAATATCTTCCTCCCTAGTCCCTATTCTTCTTTCTATTATAACACATTAACAAAACCGCATACCCATAGCTAAAAAAACCATCTTCCTCATTCTTATTATTTACTTTTCAGTTAAGCGATTAAGTCATTGTCATCAAGAGCTCGGGGAAGATGTGAGGGCACTGAGTTTTTTTGGTTGAGGGCAATGGAGCTTTTTTCTTCAAATTTGACAATTTTTTCCTATTAATATAGTATGCCTATACAAGCTTTGTTGGGGGCATGTCCCCCCACTAGTTTCCATATGGCTCCGCCCCTAGGAGGGTAGCAAATGTAAATGTTTCATATTTCTGTTTTCACTGTATATGTGTAAATTTTCACTTTCATTAATAGAGTTCTCCCCGATTCTCATAACTGCTTCCGCGTCCATATGGTATCAAAGCGACAGGTTCGCTCGATTCTGATTACTTTTTCAATTGATTTTAATGATTATGTTCATCAGTCGTTTTGATTGATTGTTCTTGTAATTATTTCAATTGGTTGATTGTTCGTTTATTTGGGAAATTAGGGTTTCTGAGTGATTAATTGAGAAATTAGGGTTTCAAAGTGAAATTGATCAATTAGGGTTTTGATTGTTAATTCAATTGATTGAATTGCTATAATGAAAGGTGCTAATGCTAATACAGTGATTCAAGGTGTTAATGATTCAGTTAATGATCCTCTATACATTGCTAATTCTGATCACCTTGGAATGACCTTAACGAATACCTCCTTCAATGGAGTCAATTTCCACAGTTGGAGTAGGACCGTTAAGATGGCTTTAGGGGCTAAATTGAAGTTAGGGTTTATAGATGGGACATGCATGAAACCACTTGTTACTGATGTTAAACATCAAAGGTTGGTTAGGTATAACTATATGGTTACTTGTTGAATTTTGAATTCCATGATTGTAGAGTTGTCTGATGCATTTTTGTATGATGATTCTGCATATGAGTTGTGGGGAGAGATTTCTGAGAGATATGGTCAAAGTAATGGACCATTGATTTACCAAATTGAGAGGGAACTCAGTAATGTGACTTAGGGTAATCTCTCAATAGCAGCTTATTTCAATAAGATGAAGAAATTTTGGGATGAATTGCAAAATTTAAATGTATGTCTGTTTGTACTTGTGGTCATATGAATGCGTGTACTTGTGGGATACTAGACAAATTCCTTGAAATGGAGACTAGGTCAAGGCTTATGCAGTTTTTGATGAAGCTGAATGATGACTTTGAGTCTGTGAGGAGCCAAATACTTTCAATGGATCCCTTGCCTAATGTAAACAAAGCAATTATATTGTGCAGCAAGTTAAGAAACAGAAGCAAGTTACTACTACTTTTCATGAACCAACTGCCTTTTATGCTAGAAGCAATCAAGGGAATAAGAAAGAATACAAGGGAAGTAACAGGAATGATAAAAGGTTTTGCACTAGTTGGCAACAGGAAGGGCATACTAGTGATCAGTGTTTTGAGAAGATAGGCTACCCTGACTGGTACAAAGGGAAAAGAAACACTAAGAAGAATGTTGGAGTTGCTGCCAATGTGTCTGCTGAGTTTGAAAAGGGGATGCATCATAATACACCTTTTGATATGGAGTTTGAAAATGGGCTGATCAAAAGGTTGAATTGGATCAAAGGATGGTTGCAGCAGTGTGTCAAGAGGTTATGAAGATGATTAAGGGAAAAAATGTGGCATAATAAGCCTCTACTTCTTAGCATACAAGTATTAAATTGTGTGGCTATTCTTATGCTCTGCCATGTAATTATAGCATAACCATGAAGTTTAGTTGGATTATTGACATTGGTGCCTCTGATCACATGTCACCCCACATCAGCTTGTTTTGTTCCATAAGAGTTCTAGTTAAACCAATCTAAGTTGATTTGCCTGATGGAACTCAAAAGGAAGTAACTATGGTTAGTAATGTTAAACTCACAGCAAATTTGACACTATAGAATGTTCTTCATGTACCTGATTTTAAGTTAAACCTTTTGTCTGTTAGAAGGTTATTACATAATCAGAACATGGCTGCACTCTTCTTTCCTAACTGGTTTCTTTTCCAGGACCTTTCCACTGATAAAGTTGTGACTTTTGGAAAGGGTACCAATCATCTTTACACATGCAGTGCCTCCTCAACACCACATGTTTCTCTTAAATTTCCTTGTAAACTTTCTGAATTACAAAGGTTTTGTTTTTCCAATAAGTGTACTAGAACTAGTAACAATGGTGCACAGACTGAACTCTCAAAATTCCATGAGAGAATGGGTAATACTTCATTGTCTAAGATGACCCATATTTGTGATTGTAAGACATTTGATACTTCTGATTTCTTCTGTGATATTTGTATGATTGCTAAGCATCACAGGTTGCCTTTTAATAGAAGTATTACTTTGAGTTCTCAACCTTTTGAATTGATACATGTTGATCTTTGGGGGCCCTACAAGACAGCATCCTTAAATGGTGCTAAGTATTTTTACACAATTGTTGATGATAATACTGAACCACTTGGACTTATTTGGTACATACAAAGGATCGAGTGACTGGTATTCTTTCATCTTTTGTGAATTATGTTGTCAATCATTTTAACACTAAGCCAAAGTATATAAGATCCGATAATAGGACATAAATTTTCAATAAGGTGTGTTTGGCTTTTATGCAAGAAAATGGTATTGTTCATCAAAGGTCTATGGTCTATACACCACAACAAAATGAGGTTGTAGAGAGGAAGCATAGACACTTATTGGAGACTGCAAGGGCTTTAAAACTTCATGCTAATTTGCCAAATTGTTTTTGGGGTGACTGTATTCTGGCTGCTACCTACTTCATCAACAAGATGCCCATGAAAATCTTATCTTGGAAGTCTCCTTTTGAAGTTGTGTATGGAAAGGTGCAATGCCTACTTATGATACCCTGAGAGTCATGGGTTGTTTATGTTGTGCAGCTATTACTACAGCTCACAAAGACAAATTTGGTCCGAAGGGAATTCCTTGTGTTTTTATTGGGTATCTACCAAATCAGAAAGGTTATAGGTTGTATGACTTAAACAATAAAAAAGTGTTCTGTAGCAGAGATGTTGTTTTCAACGAACATATTTTCCCTTTCAAACATCCATCTGAACCTTTTATACTTGTTTCAACATTGTTTCTTACACCTACTCATTTCACAGATTATGAAGATCTTCCTGATATACTTCAACCATCTTGTGAACCAAACACTCCTGAACATACCATACAAGAACCAAACACCCCTCCACTTGAAACCAATAATAATAATATGCCACCAAACATACCCTCTCATGTTCCTGATATCCAAAATCCTCCTGCTCCTCAAGTTCCTTTAAGTAGATCTCAAAGGAATACCTCAAATCCTGTTTGGATGAAAGATTTTGTCTTACCTAAACACACAGCTTCTACAGTTTCTCAATCAACCAAACAACCTTTATATCCAATATTAACAGAAAAACATTTAGCTCATTTATCTAAATCTCAAGTGTCTTTCATAGAAAATGTGCTTTCCTACACAAAACCTAGTTCATATCAGCAAGCTTGTTAACATCCACAATGGGTAGCAGCCATGGATAGTGAATTGAATGCACTTGAGAAGAATGAAACTTGGGAATTGACTGTTTTCCAGCTGGTTGTAAAGCTATTACATCTAAATGGGTTTACAAAATCAAATATAAACCTGATGGGACTGTAGACAAATTTAAAGCAAGGTTGGTCATCAGGGGTTTCAATCAAAAAGAAGGGGTTGACTACAAGCATACTTTCTCTCCTGTAGCCAAGTTAGCAAGTGTAAGGGTTCTAATTGCCATTGCTACAGCAAAAGGTTGGCCTTTACACCAACTTAATGTCAATAATGCCTTACCACATGGCTTTATTGATGAAGATATTTACATGAAATCACCTGAAGGGTATTCTAAGGTTGGCGATGGTCAGGTTTGAAAACTAAAAAAAATCCCTTGACAATGGAATCAAAAGTTCTCCAAATTTCTTATGCAGCTTGGATTTGTTCAGTCTAAGCACGACTATTCCATGTTTTTCAAAGTCAATGGAGAAGAATTTACTGTGGCCCTAGTATATATGGATGATGTGTTACTTACTGGCAAAACACCTGATGAAATCAACAAGACTAAAGCAATTTTAGATGCTAAGTTTTCAATCAAATATTTAGGGCTAGCCAAATATACTACAAGAATTCAGGCGAATAGCCACGGACATATTTTGTGGGTAAAAGGGCCAAATTCGTGGGTAACTGATGAATACCCACGGATTATCCATGATTATGTTTTAATGGGGAAAGCCTTCGAGGGTAATTGACTAGCCACGATTTTTTCGACATGTGGGTAATGTTAACCACGACATTGTTTGTGGGCATTTTCATTCAATCTGTGGGTAAATGTTGCACGGGATTTTCTAAGCTACCACGAAAATACCCACAATTGTCGTGTGGGTAATCTATGGGTATATTTAGCCAGCACATAATCCGTGGGTGTGTTCATTAAATCGGTGGTAAAATGTTTCATGGGATTTTTTACATTACCACCAAAATACTCACAAAAGTTTTGAGGGTAATTCAAGGGTACACATAACCCACGATATAGTCGTGTGTAAATATCCAATGGTAAAATTTTCTGTTTTACCCATGATAATTTATGTGTAAACTTAACCACAGATATTTAAATGTGAAAAAGCCAAGGGTAATATTAGAAGTTTACCCACAATAATTGGTAGGAAAGCAAAGGGTAATATTAGAAGTTTACCCACAATAATTGGTGGGTAAAATTAACCACGAAAAGTACCGGTAAAACTTGTGGGAATTTTTTGATAAACGATTTGATTGAAATTAATATAAAATATCTGTCACAAATTTTGAAAGAGCTGTAAAATATAAATTGCGCAGACAATATAACAAACAAAAAGCAACTTTATTAAACTTAACCTTAACATAAAATATCCGAAAGGAACCAACAACCTAAATTATCCAAAATAAAGCAAACATCAACCTAAGAAATGCAAACCAAAATAGGCCTGAACCTAAAATACCAGACAAACAGAAAATAAATTAACTCAAGTTTCTCGATGTCCTAAGGCTGTGATGATCATCTTACTAGACTTCATGCTCCTCGAAGTTGCTAGTGTTTGGGTTTTGAGTTCCCCCCACAATATTTGCTTCATTGTTGTCTTCAGTGTCACTCTCAGTACTCGGGACAAGAATATCAAGATGACTACACAATAACTCAAGAATTTGTTATTGCTTACCGATCTTGCGAGTCAACTTTCTCTCCATTTCCAGATACTTATTCTCCAAAGGTTCATGTGGCACATAAGTTGCTGAAGTTCTAGTGGCATGATTCGGATAATAAGCAAATGCTTATGAGCCAAGACCATACATATTTCTTTTCTTCACGCCTCCGACCGCCTCATAATAAAGTGTTGATTCATTCACCAATTGGGATGACTCGCCTTCTTCATGGTTTGCCTCACGTGCTTCCCTCAATCGCAACACATTATCCTGTAATTATATAGATGTCAAAATGAGTGACTATATACTAAATCAAAATGTTATTCACTCTTTAGATCAGAACTTACATTGATTGTTTTTGTCTCTCAAGAAATCTGTATAACGTTCAAAAGATTTTGATTCCCAAGCTGTCCTCACTTGTGTTTCAGTTGCAGGCTCCCATACATAATGTTTCTACATTAATCCAAATAATTAATAACCACATATGTGATATATGTACATATCAAATAATTTAAATGTCAGATGTTATACCTTGAATTCTTCTAAATAGAAGTTTTTGGTGTCTTGCTGCACCTTTCTCCATGTGAAGGCTCCATCATCAATTCTTTCTTTGAAAATCCTTGTTATTACTCGTGAGCATTGACTTGAATTTTCAAGGCTGTTATAATATAACAAAGATGATAAAATCAGTGTAATCACATGAAAACGTGTAATCAACTATTGAAATAATAGACCTTATACTTACAATCTATTCACAACAGTGAGTTGTTTTCTCCTTGTCATCAGTGCCTGATTCTGAGAGACTTCAGCATTTGATTGAGGGCCTGAATTTGTCACAATAACATTTTCGGCGATGTTTCATTGCCATTACCATTGAAAGTAGAATCACTAACAATCTCATCCGTTGTTCTTTCAGGAGCATATGCGAGACCTCCTTTCCTCATGTTCCTTCCATTTTCTCTCGTCATATCACCGTTAGAAGTTGAATCATCAAGAATCTCATCCATTGTTCCTTGAGGAGCATGCGAGACACCTACTCTTTTTGTGATCCCTCCCCTTCCTCTAGGCATTGCTCCATTCAAAGTTGGATCAGTTGGAGAAGCGGCCACTGTTCTAGGACAAGCATATGAGAGAAGTGATCTTTTTGTGATTCCTCCCCTTCCTCTCGTCATATCTGCAGCTATTTAAAATATGAGATATTAAATGTATAAATCCATTCATGGAGTCCGGTGTTAGCTGTACACATAGAAATATAGAATAGAAAACAATGAATGTATAATATATGTTTGTAACTAACTAGCAGCCTCGGCAGAATCAATAAGCAAAATCTTTATGTGATTCACACTAAAACATAGAACATGTGGCAATCAATATTGGTCTTTGAAGTTTGAATTGACCCATTAAAAAATATAAACATTTAGAGATAAAATAAGCATTATACATTAAACAACATAACTATGTTAGTCCTCACGAGTCACGACTTAATATAAGCCCTTCAAATTACGGTGTATCTCTATGCATCACTTTAAAGTTTAAAAAACAGAAGCTGTTCCAATTTCTTTGCCAGTTTTAGAGTTTATGTGTGTTGTTCACAATTTTATGAATTATGTCAAAATTTGGAGTTCCATATGTTAAACAGATAGATTTGAACGGTCCTAGTTGGTTAGCAAGACCTGAGATCAACAATAATTTGACACCAAAGTATATCAAACTATAGCAAAGATAAAATTTTCTCGTATCGCTTCAATAGTGAAGGAGAAGCACTTGACTTGAATCTTATATGTATCTATGTTTTCACTTTAATTCACCTATGGAACCATATCAAACATTTTGAAAAGCACAACATCGCTATTACTTCAGCAATTAACTTCCATAATAAACTTAAGTATTCCTAACTTTCACATTATTTAAATTGCCCTACGTTCTGCATACAAACTACAACTTCATACTATTAAGTATTGAGCCAATCTTACACAAATACCAAACCTAATCAACCTACTGAACCAAATCCACCACTGAACAAGTGAGCATATGCAAATTTCAAAACTCCACTATATTCAAAACAATGTACAATAAACTTATAACCTAACAAGCAAACGGCATTAACACTTACTACATAGCAAGCAACCACCACCGCCAAATCGCCTAGTGGTAAGGCACCTCATTTCCTCACAATAGGTCTAGGGTTCAAACCTCACTAGGTACATATATGACCCATTAACAGAATCAGTATTGGTCTTTGAATTGACCCATTAAAAATTAAGATAAATAGCTCCAATTATAAAATGACATGTGTCATTTCTCAACTAAAAATTCATCTTTATTTTTAAATTAAAATATCTTTTTATCTGCTTATTTTTTTATAATCTAATTTCACCATATTTTCTAAAATTTATGCTTTTTAATTCAACATCCATTTTGATATATTTTTATGAGTTTTTAGTTTTTATATTTTTAATGGGTTTATTTTATTTTAATTCAAATTTTTACAACTTTAACCTTTATTTCATTTATTTCAAACAATATAATCTTGATTCGTCAAAATCATATACTTTTAGGGTAGTGTTTGCCGAGTAAGAGATTGCGAGGAATTTCTATATGGGAATAATGATGTCGCGGAAAGCTACGGAAAGTTACGGGTAACCCAAACAAACACTTATAACTAACACATATACATTCAAGTGTTGTGAAACGAATTCACTAAACGGGTAAGCAAACACATATAACTATACTTATCGCCGCTTGTATGCGCGGTACCAACTAGTTCAATATAAAGTATGGTCAAACTTGACGACTAATACATATTCGATATTTACTTATCAATATATGATTTGCAATTATTTCTAAGTACGAGGAATTCTCATTTGCTTACTTTTATTTTGGTGTTTACCAATGGACAAATCCCACCATCCATCTAGATTAATCTAATGGTGAAGATTAATCTAAGATTTAATAGATAAACCTAAGTCCATGTTTTTTCTTGATTTTTGTCTTTCTTTTTATAATTTTTTTTTTGTCTTTTCTTTTAATTCACGCTTTTTTTTTTTTTTTTTTTTTTTTTTTTTCAATTTTTTTAATTCACGTTTTCTTTGGCTTTCATACGTTTTCTGCTTTTCATACGTTTAAATCTGTTTTCATACGTTTTCGTCCGTTTCATACGCCGCCCGCTTTCATACTTGTTTTACGCTTTCATACGTTTTCGTCCATTTTCATACATATTCATCCATTTTCTTACGTTTCGCGCGTTTCATACGTTTTACCGCTTTTCTTACGCTTTTGTTCATTATTCATATGTTTTCATCCCTTTCGTCCATTTTCATACGTCGTCCGCTTTCATACTTGTTTTACGATTTCATACGCTTTCATCCGCTTTCATACATAGTCGCCCATTTTCTTACGCTTTGTTTGTTTCGTCCGTTTATAAATGTTTTCGACGTTTCATATGTTTATGAATATCACAAGTGATATTCGAATATTCGATGATCACAAGTGATATTCGTGATATTCGTAATATAACTTGTGATATTCTAAATATCACAAGTGATTTTCAACTAATGTTTTGTAACATCAAAATCACAATTGATATTCAGAATATCTCAAAGTGATATCCAGAAAATCATAAGTGATATTCATAATATCACAAAGTGATATTCAGAATATCACAAAGTGGTATCCAGAAAATCACAAGTGATATTCAGAATATCACAAATATATAATTTGAATAGTAACTACATAGTTTGGGGTAATTGTTAAATCTTAATTTATTTGCTTATGAGCTTATGTGATTTCGGTTTATGTTTCACAAGCTTAATTTGTTTATTTTGAAACTTATAAAAATATGTAAGTTTATATTTACCACGTATAAAGATAAAATGGTTAAATTTTGGTTTAGAGTTCATACATATTCGTCCGTTTTCATACGTTTTCGTCGGTTTTTAAATGTTATTGGCCGTTTTCATATGTCTATTCAGAAAATCACAAGTGATATCCAGAATATCAAAAAGTGATATTCAAAATCACTGTGATAGTCGAAACGATGAAAACGTAAGAAAACGGACTCAAACGTAAGAAAATAGACGAATACGTATGAAAACGGACGAAAACGATGAAAGCGTAAAACACGCTTGAAAATGGATGAAACGCACGGAAAATTGACGAAACGAAGAAACCGATGAAACGGACGAAACGATGAAAAATATGAAAATGTATGAAACGGACAAAACGTATGAAAATAGACGAAACGTATGAATATAGACGAAAACGAAGAAAAAACGCGAATGAAAAAAAAACGTGAATTAATAAAAAACTAATTAAAAAAAAAAAAAAAAAAAAAAAATTAAATAAAACGTTAATTAAATATATATATATATATATATATATATATATATATATATATATATATATATATATATATATATATATATATATATATATATATATGTGAATAAAAAGAAAGACAAAAAGACAAGAAAAAAACATGGACTTAGGTTTACCTTTTAAATTTAGGTTAATCCCCACCATTAGATCAAACTAGATGGATGGTGGGGATTTGTCCTTTGGCAAGCATGAATTTATGGGTAAGCAAAATAAAGTGCCTCTTCTAAGTACTAACAATTTTTTAGTTAGAGCGTTATAAATAATTTTTTATTAATAAGTATGAAAACTTTAAGATTATTATTGATATATGATATTAAGGTGTGAGAATCGGGTTCGGGTTAAATGGTCAAGGCTGAAAATAACATACGCAAACTAATCTTATCTGAATTTGATTTTATTGGGTTCATGTTAAATCGGGTCGGATTCACTCGAGTCGGGTTCATATGCAATCGTGTCAACCCGAATATGAGTAATGTAATAGTATCGTCTATTTGTAATCGTTTAAATTGAAAAAAAAATATTTTTAAATATTTTAGAAGTCCCTTATTATGGTCAATCGGGTGACCCGAACCCGAGTTAGCCAAATATTTTCAACCCAATATCCGACCTTGTTTAGTATTTGAGCTGAAACCCGGTTTTAAAAACATTAGGTATAACTATATATACTTTGTAAACAATCGAGTTGAGCTCAAACTTTGTGAATAAGTATCGAAAACAGAGGCACCGATCGAGTCGTGTTCACACAGACATATTCGGGTTGAATGGCCGGTATAACCTCAAATTGAACATGACATGTTTTATTGAATGTGCCTTAAAATATGTAATACTTAAGAAAATGATGAAAATATCAAGCGGGTTATGAGGTTGGTGAATTTTTGACTCAACTGGTTTAAATAACAAAAGTATATAATACTTAAGAAAATGATGTAAATATCATATAAAATTTTGATTCAACGAGTAAACGGACTTGCGGTAATGAGTGGTTACCCGCGGTTCGGGTCACGGTTATACATTTTTTAGTAATTGTTTCGTCACAATACTTGCATTCATGAGAAATCGAAAGTGGGACAGAGCTTGTTTCGAGCATGAGTTTTAGGATTCGAGTAGAGCTCGAGCATGATAGTATTGTGACTCGACTCAACCTGAACATGTAGTTCATTTGTCGGCTTCAAATTGCAAGCGCCTGCAGTTTTCGTAGTACATCTATGAGAACCTTATGACATTATAATGAAGCTCGAGTCGCAATCTAAACAAGGAATATTTTGGACTTGTCTTGTGGTAATTGTAGACAAGGTAATCTGCATAATCACATAACTGAACTGCGTGCTGATGGTTTTATGGGTGTTTGGAATAAGTGGTTGAAATGTTGTTTGTAATTGTTATGGTTGTAATCTTTAATAGTCTTCTAGTCACAATCTTTAAACAACAAGCTTGGTAGACAAAATATGATATACCACATTTTCAAATTTGGTTATGTTGACATGCATAATGCATCAGTAGCTTTAGTCTCATCTTTTTTTTTTATAACTTTGCTGCTACAAGATAAGTAAACAACATGCTCGACTATCCAAAAAGTTAAATGCCAATTTGTAATTATATGCTTGTTTCGTTTCACCCAACTTTCATTACATCTTGAATGTAATTATGTTATTTACAAAATATTTTCAATCTGCACCTGAACGTTTTGTTGGTTCTTTCTTGCACGATTATCATCTTCTATTTAGTAGCTTTGCTTTGTTAACTACGATTAAAAGGACCCATGTGCTATATAATAATTTTCTTATACGTACTTATGTTTTACATATCTAAGTGAAACAAGTCAAAACTTGAGCATAATAATACAATGAATGAACATAAAATAGTGTGACAAAAATTCACCCAAATAAAAATGAGCAAAATAATTTAGGCACAAAAGTTAACCATCGCCATAATCATGGGCATATTTTTACCCACAAATTACACGGACCAAATTACCCACGAGCACAAAGGATGATATGGGTAATGTAAATTTAGCCACGTAAATTACACTCAAGATGTTAAATAGGAAACCGGGTATGTGAAAAGCTACAAGTATAAATGTTACCCATAAGTCACCCACAAATATTACCAACGAATACAAAATATGTGTGTAGCATGTGGGTAAAAACAATTACCCACAAAATTAGCCATTACTTTACCCGTGATAATTAAATTGTGTGTAATATGTGGGAAATATTTTGGCGGGAATCAGTTAGCCACAAACTACACACGATATATTATTTAATGGGTAAATGTATGGGTAAAACTATGGGAAAATGGAGGAAAAATTATTTTAGACTTTGGATTTGCTAATTGTGGGCAGCTAATGGGTAATATGAGGAAAAATACCCACGTATCAATGTACGTGGGTAATTTCCGTGGGAAAAACCCTCTTTTCTTGTAGTGATACTTCTTGGGCATTGAAATTAGTTATGTATCTCAGGGTACTTATCTCAATCAGAGAAAGTGTATTCTTGATTTGCTTCATGATGTTGGTTTAACTGTAACAATACCAGTCAATTCCCTTTACCACCAAAAATTAAGTTGTCCCTGAATAAAGATACTCTTTTAAAAGGAACCTGATAAATATAGAAGGCTGGTTCGCAGGCTGTTATACCTAACCATGACACGCCCAGATATCTCCTACTCAATGCAACATCTGAATCAATTTGTTTCTAGTCTGATAACATCAAATAGTCATGAATATTAAGTGTCAATTTTCCCCGATAATACTTGTAATTTATATCATTTATATGGATTTACGCTTGTTTTCCATTGTTTTCTACTTTCAGGTAAATTACGTGCATTGGAGCTAAAGAGACGCGGAATTGGAGAAATATCAAAAGACTTATCATAGCATGCTGACTTTAAAGAAGTTACAGCGTAACTCATCTCTCACATTACGCCGTAACTATTGCGTGACTTAGAAAACCAACTCATCAGAAGGTTACGGTGTAACTCTCCCCAAAGGCTACGACGTAACTCTATTAGGTCAAATGAGGTTCCACGCCGCTGATAACTACGCCGTAACTATTCCACCAACTACGGCGTAACCAAGTATTATTGAAGACTACGGCGTAACCACTCATAAGTTTACGGCGTAACCAGCAGATCTAGTGTGAAATACGAAGAAATTGAAGGTTACGGCGTAACTCTTATATTAGTTACGCCGTAACCCAGATCTGTATAAATACCCCACGAATTCCAGCATTTCTAATCATCCCATTCCACACACAACAACCAGAGAACGTGGAAAGAAGCTAAAGGCAGGTCTAGAGGATCATACGGAGCTGTCTCCAAGGGAGAGATCACTCCCCTACGATAAGCATTAGCATTTTTTTTTTAACTTTCGATTCATGTATTTCGTACCTTTGAATATTGAATTGATTTGTATGGTTAATATGAGCGGCTAAGCACCTCTTGGTGCTGGCCTAGTTATGATTCTTTAATTGTTTTGTTTGCATTTACATTACTTCCGTACAATTATTTCTAAGTGTATGCATGCATAGTTTATTGGTAGCTACCATTGGTTCGATAGTTTTGAATGGAGGTAGAGGCCAATTTCATAGGAGATATGACCAACTGACCCTAGGTGAGCTGACTTAGATGGGAAAGGTAAGATATGACCAACTGGCGACCCTTTCTACTTGTGCGATTTGACCAACCGATCACCCACCGCTTGGATGAACTTAAGAATTATGGGGTGAGTGTTTAAGTTGCTAACGCCGGCACTCACTATTATAAATCTAGCATGTAGCGGTACTTAATGACTTGGCTTAGGGACCAGAACAACATGACTTATGAGGGGACACTTGACTTCTCCTATGGTGGCATCTTTGCTGATAGGTTAGGGCGAATTGACCAAATGATGTCCTCTCGACTTTGACCCCACCTGAAGTAATTGGAAGTAAGTAGACGTAGACATAACTAGCTAGGAGGATTAACTAGGTTGACACCACTCTCATCTATTGATTTATCCTTTACCATTTTATTTGCTTTTATCTGCTTTAGTAGTTAAATAAGTAATTCCTTATCGCAACCATTATTAAATATTGTGACACCTAGACTTAGTAATAATCCAACACACATAGCTCTTGGGACGACATCGGTTTTACCGAATACTACACTACACACGACCGGGAACACTGCCCGTTAGTGCATTAGGGTAGACCATAGGTATAACGAGACTTTATAAATATTAAAATCTGGTCAGTAAAACCTGCATCACAGTCCTAAGGAACCACACATGCAAGCTGCTTTGCATCTTTTCAGATATCTCAAAGGCATTGTATCCAAGGGTCTTTTCTATCCTGTTCAACCCTTCCTAAAGGCAAATGGTTTTTCTTATGCAGACTGGGCCTCTTGTGTTATGACCAGGAGGTCTTTAACTAGTTATTACATATTTTTGGGACACTAATTAGTCTCATGGAAAACCAAGATACAAGCAACTTTTCTAGGTCTTCCACTGAGGCAGAGTATAGGAGCATGGCAGCTACCACATGTGAACTCATTTGGCTCATTTATTTGCTCAAGGACCTACATATTCCTATCAAAATTCCTATTACTTTGTTTTGTGACAATAAGGTTGCAGAACAAATTGCAGCCAATCCTTGCTACCATGATAGAACAAAGCATTTGGACATTGATTCTCATTTTACTAGGGACAAGGTTCAAGAAGGATTTCTACAAACTTTACAAACTGTATATATTCCCACTCATTTGCAGCTTGTAGACATTATGACTAAAGCCCTACATGGTCCTCAACATTCATTTCTTTCACACAAGTTAGGTCTTTCAGAACCTCCAACTTGAGGGGGGATATGGAATATGTAAAGGACCTATTATGACATTCTTGATTGTAGGAGGGTAGCAAATGTAAATGTTTTATATTTCTGTTTTCATTGTATATAAAGCGGGCTAATGCCTTGTAATCATTTGTACAATTTTCACTTTCATTAATAGAGTTCTCCCCAATTCTCATAATTGCTTCCGCGTCCATAGTTGGCCTCTATTTGATAACATGAAGGGCTTGAAAAGCAAAAGTATGAGGCCTACATAGCCACAAAACTTAACAATATACACATGAGTTCCAAAAATAGCAAGTGTCTGTTAACGAAGGCCTAGATATGTACGAGAGACATAAAAATTGGAGGCCTTTCAAATTCAAAGACCTAAAGCGATAGTTTTACCATCTTTACTCTTGAGACACCCCGTAATTATCAAACGACTTCAATCATGTGCACAAAGAAAATCATCAAAGCTTTTCTAACGGAAAAGATATGAGAAAAAAGAGAAACTCGAATACAAAGTAATTTGAATTACAACTTGATTACATATAAACGTCAGTAAAATAACTCATTTAAGTATTTATAATAATTGTTTAAAAGAACCTTATGTAAAAATATTAATAGCCGTAGCAAATTTGTAGATCTGCTAATAGGATTTTAAAACAATGGACACTCGGTGGAGGTTGTCTAGCTATATACACATAAAATAACTAGATACACGTACACATCTTATTGTATTCATTTGTGTTTTAACGTAATATCTTCCTTCAAATCCTTTCGTAACCCATACGGCCCTTTTTACCTCATGCATTTACTTGATAAACAGAAAGAAACATAATGTCGTCATCTAATTACAACCACCTTGCTCACTTAAATATACTATCTCCCACCAACAATTTCGCTGAAATGTTTTTTACCGGCACAGGTGGATTTGGAAATCAATACGTGGGACAGCTTTTGTTTTCCAGTGAGTCGACTGATATCCATACTCATGGGAGGTTTGTGAAAAATGGGATGAATACACAAGATTGTATATATACGTTGTTGTTTTTTATAAATATTATTAATAATTTTAAAATGAAAGCACGTGTTACTATGATATTTAAATGAATACACGAGATTGTATATATAAAAACGAATAATGTTATTCTTCTTTATGAAATTAAGTAATGATGTTTGAAAACTTCTTTTTTTACTATCCACATCAAATAACAACTCATTTTATTTTTCATTATAAGTTCAATCCGCGCGTACACGGGTTTAAAAATTAGATACGACTAAAATTAACATTATCGGAATATAAATGTCAAAATGAAGGCACGGCCCGATGGCTTCTCTGGGATAAAAATAAATACTTATAACAATGACTCATGTAATTCCTCTATAAAGATTAAATAATGATATCCGAAAAAACACTATTCAAGGTTCATTACTAAACATGCATAATCTAAATCATAATATCAACATCAACCACAACACTATGCCAATCGAACAAAGTCAAATGCTTCATTCAATAAAAATCTATACAAAATATTTATCGTTAAATTCATAATGAAATATTTATATAAAAGCGCACTGCATACACGAGTATCATAACTATGTAAGTATAACATATTTTACATAATGTTATAGATACATTTTTAAACAACCCGGTGTGTATGCATATAGGCTTTAGCATGCTTAAGATATAAATTTACATGTATACATATAGGCTTTAGAATGCAAAGGTATAAATTTACATTCTTAACAAGTGTATTATTATTAAATAACAATTTTCAGGCTCAAATAATTATATATTGTGTCTTATGTTAATACATACTACCTCCGTCCCAAAATTATAGTTTCCATTTAACTTTTTTGGTCTTTCTTTTTCAACTTTGACCTTAAATATTTTTGTTTGTGTTATATAATAGTTGATGAAATTATACCAAATGAAAATACATTTAAAATACAATCCATTTATATAATTTGCATCAAGTATTATATAATACAAACAAAAATACTTAAGGTCAAAGTTGTGAAAGAAAGACCGAAAAAGTCAAACGGATACTATAATTTTGAGACGGAGGGAGTATTATGTAAGATTTATGTCAGTTGTGCACGAAGTATATAAAAAGTAATCATAAAAATAAAATAAAAGTTTTAAAATAAAATAAAAAGACGTGAATGATTAAACGAGACAATGTCTTGGGCTTCTCTAACTAAAGGAAATATTGAGTTCCGATCTTGGAAATTCGATTTCTTGACACCACACAAAAACATACACTGACCAAATATAGGCTTTTGGAACTAAATTAAAAAGATTATACGATTGTTTTCCAATAATCTTATATGTATTTAACTATAACCTTCGAACCATACAAGCCTTCTGATTGGTGATCATTCACATATATAAAAAATTCAATACCAATCGAATACAAAGTCAACTAAACTTGTCCAGCATGTTATGTGTAAAATTTTAAATATTGCATTTCTTGTTAATCCATGTTACCCTTTTGTTAATCCATGTGACCCATTACAGATTCAACTAAACTTGACCAACATATTATATGTAAATTGTATTACTAGTTAATGTTAATCCATGTTACCCTTTTTTAAACCATGTGACCCCATTAAAAAAATGTTATATTTAAATTGTGGGCAGTAACATCAATATCTCGAATTTAATGCCTATGTAATTTAACAAATTTTTTTAATTCACCGGCTAACATGTTTCATGTGATGTACATAGACAATGGGATCAACTAGATTTCTTAGTTTAAAGACATCTCTATAATTTGGAACTTTATTGATGTTTGAGAAGACGGCTAATATCCGTGGAACTTAACTAAATAGTCAAATTTATTTCTAATATGGTATGAAAGTACACGTAAGTTCTGATTTTCGCATGATACAAATGATTTAGATTACCATGATATCAGTTACGTAAAAAATTACATTTTTGACAGTGACAAACACACTTGGGTCGTTTCGCAAATAAAATGATACATATGAGCAGTTAATGATATTAGTTTTTTCAGTCAGCTACATCATCGCTTAATTAGTCGTTTATATTGAAAGTCAGCTAGCTACTAATTACTTATGAAGTTATTTACCGAAAAAGTGTCAATACCAACCTCGTTATATTCTACCTACTTTTGTAAGTGTCACTAGATTTAGTGACACCTTCTATTGTATCAAGGCCTGTTACTAACCCATGTGTTTAATGAGCTACTGCTTCGTTTCTTTTTTCTTTTTTTCTTTTCATAACATATTTTTAGGTCGTAGTTTTTATTAAAGATATATTAATAAACAAAACTTGCAGATCTACTGTTAATTAACTAGGATTAAAGAAAAGAGGGCAGTCGGTGGAGGTAGGTAGCCTATATATACATGATACATACTTATGTATTATATCAATATCGCCTTCATTCCTTGACATACTTTCCGCCTTCATTCCTTCACATACTTTCGTAACTCTAAGAGATGGGTATAATAATGTCTTCAGCCAATTACGACCACCTTGCTCACTTAAAAATCCCCCTTCAAAGTATCCTATCAGCGACCAACAACTTTGACCACCAAAATTTAATTAAAAAAGCTGATTTCGGAAATTTTTACAAGGGACAGCTCTCATGGTTCGGTGAGTTGATTAATGTCAATGCTCGGAGGATAAATAAAGAAAGGAAGCAAGCAGAACAAGAATTTTGGATGGAGATATCTATGCTTGCGAGTCTCAAGCATAAGAATCTGGTGTCTATTGTTGGGTTTTGTGATGAAAAAGATGAGAAGGTCATCATTTACAGGAATGAGACCAGGGGCTGGCTCGACACCTATCTAAATGACCCGATTTCGTTGACATGGCTCCGAAGATTGGAGATATGTGTTGGTCTTGCGCATGCATTGAGCTACACTCATCATGACGAGCCACGCGATTTCAGCGTAATACACCTGAACATCCACAGCTTCACAGTTCAATTGAATGATGACTGGGAGCCCAAGTTATCTAACTTTGAACGTTCCATGAAGATTGAAGCATCTCAAAGGCGCCATTCATTTCGTAATAGTAAACTTGTGCATGAGAATGGGTATGGAGACCCAACATATATTGAGACGCATAGTGTGAACCACAAGTCAGACGTGTATTCCTTTGGGATAGTATTGTTTGAGCTACTATGTGGCAGGAAATCAGTAATAACCAACGACTATAATAAGTATTTGGCTCCGATGGTCATTACTCATTATAGAGAGAAAAAACTCAATGAAATAGTTAATCGGGATCTATTGAAACAAATAGACTCGCAGTCATTGAACATTTTTGCAGAAATAGCGTATGACTGCTTGAATGAAGTACGATCGCAGCGACCAAATATAGATGATATTGTCACAAGACTTGAAAAAGCATTGAAACTTGCACGTGAAAACAGGCCGGTAAGACCTTTATATTTTCTCTTTCATGGTTCCACCACAATGTGTTTTCCCATTTCAATTCATTATATATATATATATATATATATATATATATATATATATATATATATATATATATATATATATATATATAATCCGGATTAATTGAGAAGGTTTTATTTTGAGAATATTAAAGGTTTTCAAAACGATAGATTTTAACTTTAATTCATGTTTTTCAAGCGTAAAACTCTTTTTAATGTGATTAAAATTAAAAATGTGTAAAATTTTTTTTGAATCAATGCTAAAAATCTCTCGATTTTGCGATATATGTAGAATACTAAATCATTTGTACAAATTTAATGAATCATCATCATAACTCGATTTTAACAATGATTTGTGAATCAAATTTGTGATTCATAGATTCGATTCACCATAAAATGA